>MU823975.1:0-12228 GCA_027921425.1 Lentinula novae-zelandiae | reverse complement strand
TGAACGCGAACGCACTTATTTGAACGCAACGAACTTGAACGCAAATCCGTCGGAACGCAGAACGCACCGGCGGAACGCGAAATTATACCGTCCGTTTTAAATCGTAGTATCAACCTCAGTATAAGCAGAAATAGGGTCCATATCATCCTCAGTGTACAACGGAGTTCCAGCTTCCGAGCTTCCACCTTCCTCAGTTTTACGGCCTCCAGATTCAAGCAATATGTCCAACGCGCTGTCTGTATACGATGGAGCCGGGGCCTCATATAAAATCTCTGGATCCCGCTGGACATTTCCTTCAAACATCCCTGGTGGAATATAGTCTTCGTCTACCTGAATATAATCATCGGGATTTCCATAATAGTTTTGCCATGGCTCTGCAAGGTGGTGATGGAGACGGTTGGAGTGGTCCCGATTTATGAATGCCTCCTGTCCGGGAGATCGTATACCTCCGTTGACGACGTTGAACACACCGCCATTGATGCCAGAGTTGGGTAAGGTTCGGCTTTCTCCTCTTTGAACACGGCCACGTTCTCTTTCCTGACGATATCGTTCTCTTTCCTGCCGGTATTGTTCCCTTTCTAAATGATAACGCTCTCGATTCCTGCAATGTTGCTCTCGCTCCTCGTCATAGCTTGAAATCTGATTCCCGGAAGTACGCAAAGATGTCGAGGGTCTATTGGCTTGAGCATTGTGAATCCAATCCGAGGTCCCTACATTGACGTTGTAGTATTCCAGCCGCTCTCTGTTTCATGCATGTAGGTTGGATGCGCTAGTGAGCGTGCCGCGGTAATAAATAAATCAGTAACTCACGTATCGGTTGAATAATCGTGACTAGTCAATTTGATCCACGAAGGGGTATCTTGGCGAATTTGAGATTGTCTTCTTCTATTACTGCCTATTTGTCGGCTAGGCTGGTGCGAAATTGTTCCATTGGTCCCAGGGCTGCTACTTTCCCTGTTAATACACGATGACCGGAACCCATGTTGTTAGACACTTACTCATAGAGTTGATATGTCACTACGTGATTGTGAACATTGGATTGGCTCCTATTTATTCCCAGTCTTTCACTTCGACTATTACTTATGGTTGGAGGAAGATTTCCTAAGGGTTCATTGTGACGTCTTGATGAGTCCAGTGGGCTAACACTAAGAATTAGAATGATTTCAAGGTACAAGTCAAAGATTATACTGGTCACCAACCTACTCGAAACAGTTGTTCTGCTCTGCCTCACAGATGAAGAATGATAGATATAGTGACAATCACCACGAAAGTGTTGAAATATTGGACCATTCCCACCTGGACCACTGTTGATACTGAAATTGGTGGCACCAGCGAAGAACGTCATATTATCACTGGGGTAGAGGAATCGGAAGACGAGGGGAAAGATCCAAACTTGAATGAGTACACTGAACCTGCAACCACCTTTATAAAAGATAAGAGGTGGTACAGCGAATTTGACCGTAAGTTTTAGCCGCTCTAAGACTCCAAGGGAGTCAACGCCTCAACGCCTTCAACAGTGACTCAAGAAGTGCTGTATTTGTAAGCCCTGGATCGGACTTGAATAATGGGCTCCATGGCCCACTGTTGGCTTGCTGTGCAATTGGGATCAAGCGCCGAGGTACAAGGAAATGAGTCAAAGGACTGGTCCATTGTGTTGAGCTTTCAACAGAATGCAGTCAGAAGGGAGGTGGACCTACAGATCCAGAAACATAGCAGTCCATAGCACAACGGTGTGCTTTTGGAGAGACACCTTTTGCACTCCTTATATGAACGATATCCCATTCAAGCCGAAGGAGGAACAAGATGGATGCCGAACAACTTGAAGCTCGCAATCATTCAGACAAAGCTAGCGACGGGAATAATGCAGGAACAAGATATTTCTAAACAAGGCACATGTGGCAATTGGCCCATGAATATGGAGATATTGTGTTGTTGGAATCAAAGGTGTGCTTGCCAATGGTCCCCGTGTAGTGATTTATTGGCCAAGTATTGGCTGTACAGCCGCAGCTTCAAATTTGAAGCCCTAACCTTGCCTTAACCTAACATCAGATATGGGCGGTTATATTGCCGCTTATACAACTGCTTTCCCGATAACCTTCCATCTACACCGTACTAATATACATTTATCCTGTTCTGCATTTGGGGCGAAAAAAAGCGCCCATCTGCTTCATAACACCTCCAAATTGTCCTGGAACAATTAGATTGTCTCCTCCGAGCCATTTGGGTAGTTTCCCCCGGATGGAAAGATTTGAATATCTCTGATCAAGAAGGAGAAGTGCTGCCCAGTCACCTCGGTGACGAATTGCGCGACCTGAATGAAGACAGTGAGAACAACCCATTCGGGGAGTGGTATACATAAGGTCCGATGCGGACTAAAACCCACCGATACTCTGATTGACAGCATTCATACACATGTTCTCGTACAGCTCTGCGGCAGCATCTTTGCCTCTCAGAGCAATAGGTCGTTGCGCACCCTCCACGGTTTCTTTTCTTCTCTCTCTTAGAAGTTTCTCCTCTTCCCTCTTGACATACCTCATCCGCTCTCTCAGTTCTGCCGACGCTAGGTTCGCAAAAGGAAGACCAACAATGACAACAGCCCTGGCGAGATCATCCGCAAAATTCAAGCCTTCGGAAAGCTTTGCGCCTATGACGGCGAGGAGAAGGGCGCCGGTTTGAGATGATGTCTGGGAGTTTTTGCAAATGTTCAATAAACACACACGTTCAAAAAGCAAGCTCACCAATGAACCAGCTACCGCTGTAGCGTATTGCTGTAGAACACCTTCTACTCCCGCTTGATCCTCTGGTTCGAAGAAAACCTAGCAGCAAATGAACACCTCATCACATCGAAGCATTGCATCCTACCCACTTTCTTTTTCGCATCGAATTTCTCCAGATACCCTCCGCCCGTGGCCAAAGCCCATGCGGATTTCGCATTTTCTAGGAATTTGTATGACGGAAAAAACACAATCATTCCTCCTGGTATGATTCTTGTGAAGTTGAGGATGATTTGGCCGAGGTCGGAAAGAGTTGATGAATCTCCTTGATTTCCCGCCCGGAAATCGAGTTCACGTCCTGAAGGGCCTGGAGTGGAATGTTATGGTAGAGTCCGGATGACCTCGAACAAAAACCGACCTTTAGTCACTGCGACCGTCAACACATTTTCTGGGGGAATTATGTGTCCGCAGGAGAAGCTTGTTATGCGTTGCGGGGGAAGATGGGAGAACAGTTGATTTTGCACATCGGAGATCTTCATATAGGAAACAAAATGAGTGAATCCTAAATTTTAAGGAATGACCGCCAACGAACCGGACTCATCGTACCTCCCGCGATAATCACAGCCCTTGCCTCGTCCACAACATCACGGAAATGTGGGGCAGGGTTGAGCAGGTGGTACCTGATTTCCACGGTAGAGGGTTGTTTTGGCCTCGACTTCGAAGCTATGGAGGGGCCAGAGGTATTGATGAGGGTGAGGGATATGCGCCCGTCTGCCAAGGACGAATAATATATTAGTATTGAATGTCTGGATTATAAGTATATGCTACACACCATCCGTAGCCCCAGCAAGGGCAGTCATCAAGTCCTCGATAACAAGCAGAGGCGGGACGACACCTTTTCTGCTTGCCGGAACCTGTTTCTTTGGGCCTAAATCAAGACACATCCATTGTCAACATAATTCGGAAGAATAAGAGAAGACGCTCACCCGCTTCAAGCTCCTTATCTTTTTCCGCTTGCTCGATCAACTTCTCAGCGTATCCGGATATTTTCCTAGCTATCTACAGAGTATAAGGAACATTGAACTTCAATGGGCGCGAAAACCTACCTTGCTCTTCTTCAGATAATTGACAATCTCCAACATGTTCAGCCCCAAGACCTTCCTTCCCATGCGCTCGATAAGCTCAGCGGGAGTTAAAACCTCTTGAACCTCAAGTTGTTGTGATTTCCGCTCCGTTTTTGTCGTCGGCGAAACTTTCGATTGAGCGCATTGAGTATCGTTCGCTCCTGGCTCGACTCTCATGTCCCTCCATTCCCCTGAATATTTAGCGAGTGCGTCCAAGAACACCAGCAAGCGTTTCAATTGAACGAGGTTTGCTGGGTTGAGTTTATTTCGGAACTTGGTGACATAAGTAGTGACTTGGTATAGCGCGGTCTGTACGAGCGGAAGGGATAGATGAACCGTAGAGAGAGAGAGGAGGGTGGGTATTAGGTCTAATTGATCAAGCGCGACATCAAACGGCAGACGAATATATGAGTAAGAGTGTTTGAAAGATGAAGGGAAGAGAGTTCAAGAAAACACCTAAAACACGAGCAACTTACTATGACCTTCGTCTACAACGACAATCTGATCCTTCAAGTTGATTCCCAGTGCCTCTCGTGCAGATTTTTGAAGTAGAAGATTGTAAGGGAGAGTAATGAGCTAAGACCGCAAATTTAATCAAGCTTACACGGGTTTTACGAAGTGATTCTGACCTCTGCTTGCGGAATAGCCTTTCTAGATGCGAAATACGGGCAAATACCAGATACTCGACCTGAGAGAGCAAGATCTTCGATGTCTTTGGGGGTAGCCTATTGATATGCCAATATGAGGGATATAACTAGATTCCAAATTCGCGACTCACTCACCAAAATTTGATCCCTAAACTCATTCATTCTCACTTCCTCACCGACCGGAGGGAGATAAGGACAGCGGTTTTCTTTCTTTTCTAAAACGAAAGAGAAGACAGTATGACTACAGGTCGTGATTGAGACAGGATACAGACCCACCAGCCAGAAGCTCCCTGCATCCTTCATCGATGTCTTTTACTCGGGCACGCAGTTCAGCATTGATGCACAGGTGTTTTCGCGACCCAAGAGAGAGCGCGCGCGATTGATAGTATTTGTGATCATCGGAGCAAATTGACGATAAATTGTCTTGCTCTTTGCGTTTACCGAGAGAGTAGGGCACGTCGTGATCCAAATTAGACACTGCGTTGATGTTGACCATACTGCATCCAGGTATTTTCAGCTTTCTCAGCTCAGGCAGGACTTGTGTAAGCTGTGAATGGGTGCGAGAGGCGTAGTAGATTTTGGTGCACGCCATTTCCGGTTCTTCGTTGTTAGTATGGGAATCCATACTGTGGAAATTAAGATCACAGTTTAGAATAGACGTGATGAAGCGCACCGGGCCATTAACGCTTTCACCGCGGGCGATAGGTTCATATCATCGTCTCCTGGTGTGCCGCCGTCTTCTGGGAGAAAGGAGGCATCTCCATCAATGAACGGCTGTTGGGGCTTATCATCAGGTTTTGGTTTCTTCCATACCCGTGCTCTACTTTTCAGTTGGGCTTCTTTCTGCCTAGCATCCGCCAACCTTTGCTCATACTCCAACTCCTCCGCCTCAAGCTGGCGGCGGAGACGGTCACGGGTTTGTGTGGAAACCCAATCATCACCAGTAGCCGCGTTGTTCAATTTTCCCTTCCTCGCGCGATTTTTTTCATCATGTAACCAGGTGAGGCTTGCACAAAGAAGACTAGACGTTTTCCCAGTTCCTGTAGGAGATTCGATAACAGTGACTTTTCTGTTTTCTATTGCCTCGTATAAGTGTCGCATTAGTTGGGCTTGGATATTATATGGCGGTGTGTACGGGAAGGCGGAAAAGATTTCCGGCGTTGGAAGAATCAGTGTATCGGAGGACATGATGATAGTCTGTGAAGACGCGGGGATGTCACATCACGTGTCGCGCAGCGATCGATCGTTATGTGCTCCAGATAGTCCAACAAATCCTTACAGTCACCATTAATTCCATCGGGTTTCACATCAATTGGACTTCTCAAGCTAAAGAGCGTTAATCGCCCTCTTCACCCGAATCGCAGCTACTTACTCTTTCCCAATCATTCCCGTCCAATCATATCTATCATACATAACCCTGAATTTCTTTATCCTCTCCTTATCCCTCACTCCACCCAACACCTTCCTTGGCCGCCTCCACTTCCTAGCTTCAAGGCCAAGTACGTTGCCAATGATTTCTGCGGCGAAATACCTGCAACAGGAGATTCAGATGAGAATAATTAACAACTATAAACCATAATTCGAATTAGAAACCAAAGACCCACCTCGGAAATTCTCCACCACCTTTCTCCCCTGTTCCTTCCATCCCAAGCACATCGTCCATCTCCTCGTCATCTCCCAACCCATGCCCGACTTTACTCTTTCCCCCGTTCCTCCCCGCACCTCCACCGTCACTTTCAATGACATGTCCATAGCCCTTCTCGCCCTTGTAGTCAAACTGAACCATAAAGTAAGGCAGATTCGGGACCATTGACCGCCTGAAACCGCCTGGCCGGGCGGCAAAATCGATTAGTTTGCGGTGGGTGGACCATTCAGAACCAGATGAAAGTATCGATTCCTGGGAGAGACAGACAGGTGGTAAGGTCAGCGAGCATTAGTCATCATCATGACCACTCTCTGTTGAAACAAGATTACCTTGAAATAACCACCTAGTACCTCCCATACTTCCCATTCCACTGGTACACACTCAATATACGAGTGTCTTTGTCCTTTCATCGACCTCGGAGTGACAGTTTCGTAAAACAACACGCCCTTCTGAGGTTCTTGCTCGGAGAACATCCGCATAAGGGTCTTCATAAAGTTCTAACGGTAAAGCATCGAAGAATTGCGCTTCAAGAAACAGGGAAAGTTTGTGAAGGGACGAGAAACCTACTTTGACTTCATCCCAAACGTCATCATCTCCTTCCAGCATAGTCAAGCAATGCTGGATTGGGACAATAAGACAGTGTCCGGGAACGAGCTCTTCATGGATCGTGCAAGAGAGATACACGCGAGTTCCGAGCGCGATCATAGGTGCCCGGGGAGGGAGCTCGTCTGCGTCGGGGCCTGTGAGAAGGGAGATAAAGTTAGGATGGAGGTAGTGAGATGAAATAGTTAAATGAAAAGAGACGAAGCAAAAACGAGGACATCAAGGAGTTTTTAGTAGAAGGTAGCGAGAAAGGGATAGGACCGGGAAGAGGATAGAAGGAGATAGAGAAAGATTTACCCGAGCCCGATCCAGAGAAGCAGAAATCGCAGTCGGCGAGTGCTTTTTGAGTGCGTTTGTAGTCTGAAAGGAAACGCGTCAGTAGATGGTCATGCATCGGAAATCATGCATTTGGTGACAACGAATAGGTCAGATGATGTTTACACAGAGATGATGGACTTGTAGTGCAAAGAGAAAGACACAGGAAGAGCAGCGAACAGCTTTGACACGTACCATGAATAGCAAACTGCCTCTTCATAGCATCCGAGCGCATTTTTTGCCGGCCCAATTTCGCAGCGTTATCGTCGATGTAGTCGAGGTCGTTCTAAAAGCGATGGATATGAGTAAAAGTCAATGAATAGTGGAAAGTAACTTTATTCACCTCGAATTTTCCATCTCCAACAATCGCTCTCGCCAACACCATATCCTGATCCTTTTGATCAGCCATCCCACCACCAAACCTCTCCTGTCGGAGCATCTCTGTCAGAGTGGTACTATCGTCATCCGCGTTGTATCGGACAATCTCCCCTGTACGCGAGTCGTGCGTGTCGAAATGC
The DNA here is from genome assembly GCA_027921425.1 of Lentinula novae-zelandiae. NCBI lineage: Eukaryota > Fungi > Basidiomycota > Agaricomycetes > Agaricales > Omphalotaceae > Lentinula > Lentinula novae-zelandiae. The sequence continues at coordinate 4,662 of MU823975.1, read as the reverse complement.
TATCATAAATCAACTGAAATCAGCATTGAGAACGAGGAAGAAAATAAGGCAATTATCACTAACCTTTTCCTTCTTTCTCCGGTTGCCTGCTCTAGCAGGGTCCCCCTCCTCATCCTTGCCATTCGAACCGGAACCAATGTCATACAGACGGCCTCTGCCGTCCAAAGTTGGCAGCACCTCCACCTTGACGTTCTGCTTGCCAGAAGTACGAGGACTGGCATCACCAAACCCATTCGCTACCCTCTGAGCGTCCTCATATTCACGCTCCAATTTTTCCGCGTTTGGTGCACCAACCAGTTTAGCACGGAGGACCTTGGCTTGTAATTTGTTGAGTGAGGAAGGTGAGAGGGCCCTTCTACTTGATGATTGTGAAGGCGGAGGTGTTAAAACGGAAGGTATAGGTGTATGAATTTGCTGTAACGGCGAACTGGCTTGGGAGGGTAGACGTAGCGAATCGAGCCGACGATTTACCGGTGGTCCACCTGCGGAAGGTGTGGATGGACCGCTTCCGCCAGGCCGGCGAAAGGATGAACTCCGACTCGATGAGCCAGAAAACATGAAACCTTTTTCACCTCCTCCTCTATCGCCGCTTTCAAATCTATCCTGTGGGCGTCCCCTCCGTCCGTCTCTTTCATCCAAAACCCGGCGTTCCTCCTGCGCCAATTCCCAGGCCTCCGCTGAATCGAACCGTTCCAGTGCAACTTCGAGTACATCTCGGCCTTCTTCCTCGGCAGTTTCGTAGACTCGTTTCAAGCGAGTCATTCGCCATTGTGAGCCGGGACCTCCTGGGGTGAACGGGCGTTTCGGAGCGGAGTCAGAGGCTGTTGAAGGGTCTATATTTTGTTCATCCTGTATTTCCAGCGACTTTTCGATTTCCATGGCTCTATCCATTTCCTGGGCCTTCTCCTTCTGCTTGTCCTTTGCTTTGCGTTGTGTTTCCATGCCGAGGCTCGAGAAGAAATCAGAAGATTCTGCAGCGGACGAAGAAGGTCCCAACATCCATTCTTCCCGTTTTAAGCTGGAAGTCGAAGGAACATCGGGTGGGACAATAACAGCATCCGAAGAAACCTTGGTGTCGGTGTCAATGTTTTTCTCTACCCACATGTCTTCATCGTCAACTCGAACCTCTGTACGCTTCCGTTTATGGTGCTTTTCCGATTGTTCTTCATTATGGTGATGTCGCTTTTTCATCGACTTTTCCTTGTCATGGTGTTTATGCTTCGAGGAGCCCATGAAGGTATTGGCAATAGTCGCGTCGCTGATTCAGATTGTGTTGGCGACGGGGAAAGTGAGTCTACCATCACATGATAAAACAAACTAAGTATCAATCCTCAGATAATCCTGGTCAGTACGATAAGCTCTAGTAAGCTTGATTGATTAGACATATGTATTTACGAGAAAGAACCTGGGAAGAAACATTTCCGTATGCACTACTGTATGTAGTACATTTATTATTGTAACGTCATTCAATCCTTCCACTGTTCTCAGTGATATTTGCATCCTCACTGATGCGTACAATATTAAGGAACACATTTGCTACATAGGAAGGGATTCCCTCAAACGAGACCTCACGTAGAGTACATCTCGATTGGACCAACATGGTTCTCAGCTCGTTAAAAGAGTTTCCAGGTCCACAAGAAATGGGACACTTGACTGCTAATACGGCGAGGTTCGGTATGGAAACCATCTCGAACGCAGAGGAGTTATCCCGTTGTCTGCCGATATTATTAGTCTCCAAGGTAGAAAGGTAAGTGTGACAAAGAGGTGGGGAGCGTGACGATAACTTGTCCGGTACATTGAACCATCCCAGATGTAGAGTTTCCAGTATGGGGCATTTCTGGAGCAAGGTGGACAAAGAACCTCCGAAGTCGAATGTGATCCGCAAACAGGTCAAACTGCTCAAGTCTATGGAATCGGCGAGGTTAAGAAATGGGACCTTTAGGTGGTACAGCCGCGGACAGTTCCTGAGAGATGGATGCTTGAATGACTGAGTTGTATCGCTCGCTCGCGTTTTGGGATCAGAATTATACAGGAACCGAAATTCCAGATGCTCGAGACAGTGAAAGCAAGGACCCGCACTAAAACCATCTGTGATCATGTCCAACAGGCTGTCGAAATGTTTTGCGTATAGAACCATGACCTTCAAGTGCTTCAATCTACCGGCAAACTGTGACAAAATATTCCATGTCGCTGGGACCTGACGAGGGGAGTCATTCAAGTCAATAACGATCTGTATAGGTGTTGTTGGACCCTATGCGCGACAAAACGAGTTCCCTGAAAATCGCGCTTCGAAAGTCCTCGCCGACGCTTTGCAGTCGAAGCTTGAAGGAGGACCAAAAGGTAGGTTGTGAGAGTGCAAGATTTCGCCAGACAGAACAAACCCATGTCAATGAGAAAATTGCACCAATGAAGGTACGCGAGGCTTTCTCGTTTGGGGATTCGGTGAAAAGGATAGAATCTTCGGATACCAAGTGGAAAATATGTATCAGCACATCTGAATGCAGTTTTCGGATGGGAGAAAGGAGGGATTTCTGGCATGTCATGGCTTTTGCCAGCTGGGCGCGCTGCTTTTGTAACCGAGCAATCGCGTCGTCGTATTTTCGAATTTCAGAGCTCATTTGTTCAACTCTATGTTCGAGTATCAGCTGTTCAGCAAATGTCTCCGGGATGGTCGCTGTAATATTTTTGTCCATAATCCAACAGCATAGGATGGTATTAGATCTGCTTCCTTGGACCAAATCTTCATATAGCTTTTCGTATGCCGGGTCGAGCTCTAGAGGAAAAGTGAACACTTCGGAGCGACAAGTTGGACAACTTTGTCGAGAAAAGCTGTCAAGCGGCACGGTGAGCGAAGGTTAGAGTGAGCAGAAACATGAAAAGAAAATTATTCACTTCATATTTGTTACTGGCGCCTTAGTATGCAATATATGGTCAGAGTTTGAGATCAAAGACAGAGCCGTTGTCGGCCAAGATACGGTACACCGGAGCTAAAGTTACCAAAAATATAAGGCGGATCAGTTCAGACTCCGACTACGACACACTTTACCAAAGACTTTCACCAACGAATAAATCTAACCTTCATATTCTCGCCGAATTCTCGTTTCTTTCCGCTACTGCGGATTCTTTCCCTCACAAGATGCTCCCTGCTAAGCGAAACAAGGTCGACATCAGTGTAAATCGTCCTACCTTTTTGTATTCCTTCCTGCCTACTGATTCCCTGCATAGAAACTGAGCGAGCAAGAGCAGTTGCTTTTCGCAAAATATGGGAAGCTTCCTACCCATAAGAATACGCTCATGAAGATGCAAAAGGTCTGCCTCCTCGATAACCTGTTCACGAGCTGGGCAGGATCAATTCGATTTTCTAGGACCGAAAATACTTCGACTCTGGAGACTATGCTCTTTCCAAGGCTGGCGTAACATCGCAGGAATCGGTTGGGACAACGATTCCGAATCCAGAAAAGTGTGTCTGTTATAGCTGTGCTTTGCTTTTATCGCTAATCATATTGAGTACAGCATTCCGCATGCCTCCTCGCCGCCGACTAACGGCAGTATGCAATCTCTTTCGACCTCTCCTACCAATCCTACGAGCCCAATAAACAAGGAAACCTCCGAAGAGACGCCTGAGGAGGCCGCACCCAGCCTGGAAACGACAACAACTGAGGAGGATCAGCAAGCAATGAACACCACCGAGTGAACCTGCTCTAGGCTGGGCTGGCTCGATCGATGATATCTGAACTCGACTGTTGTGTTGTTGCTGTTCTCTATTCGCCACCTTTATCCTCAAAAATTCCATATCTTACGACGAAATCAGGTCCTTAATCTCCCCTCTACCTCCAACGTTTCTCACATATAACAATATGTAATTTACCTAACCTTTTCTCTCGTCTCAACGACGTCCTCTCGAGTTTCACTGGATTGCTCTCGTTTCTGTGGATCTGGGTATCTTCATTCGTCGTCAGACCTGCAAGCGGGCAGATCCGCACGCTGCACAATGTACTACATACATGCGACCGTACATGCTACATATGCATTTCTCAGTCTTCTTGTCTTGTCTTTCGCTTGCATCGTCGACCACGTTTATCTTTGCGGAGATTCTACTCTCCGCGCCGCATGCCTTTATTCCGGAATTCCGAACACGAAATCTTCGTTCATTTTCAACTGTATAACAGTGTATTTCTATGGCTACCGAATACTGTGAGAGTGTTCCAAAACGTGTTTCCAACTTTTCCTAGGCCTTTTGCCTCACCATGGCCAGAACATGGAATAGTGTGCTCGTCCATTGAGGAGGTTTATTTCAACAGCAACAACGCCTAGCAGAAAAAAGCGAGTCACAACTTATTTCTTTCGTACTTCTTTGGACTGATCATTTATGCGCCGCATGGCTGTATAATCGTCACTGTGGTGGAGCTTACACGGGTCCCAGACTCCCAGAAGGCTAATTGCTTCTTTGTATGTACTACATAGTACATAAGTGTATCTTGCTCGCAGATTTTTTCTGTCCATGGTTGATAAACCGTGTAATGATGAATGGAATATTCTGACAACATTCTCGATTTTACTGCTATTTGCAGAACTTAGGGCGCCGTGAGATTTTTTCGTTCGCACTCGAAATTCCGCTGATCTTCTGAGCCCTATCTTCCAGCAGCTACCTATCCTTCAATT
>MU823974.1:0-12362 GCA_027921425.1 Lentinula novae-zelandiae | reverse complement strand
TAATCAAAGGAATATACCGAATCCTTAGAACGATTCAAATTGATTGATCGAAGCTTCATACTTAGCTCTCAAAGCTTTGCGGAACCTTTGCCAACGCTACCCCTTGCTATTAAATAAATTTGATAGCAGTGAACTTGCATATTGTGTATTAGATTGGTTGGTTGGAGTGCTCATTAGATTCCTTCCTTTCTCTTTCACACAAAAACGAGGCAAGCTCGTTACTGAGTGAGTCTTCGAGCTCCCTCGACCAATACTAAAGCTCCCCCAACGTCTATTGTTTTGGTGAGCCAACCTCCCCCAAACCTCCTCGAGCTCCCCAACTGCTCCACAAGCTCTGGGACCTCGACCTAGGTAACGTTGAAGCTATCCCCTACGTCAAACTACATGTCACTTCTCTGTTACTACCTCCACCACTCAAGGACGTCAACCGCTACCCCCACTTCCCGGGACCTCCTTCCCGGGCTTATACTCTATCAGGAGCTCTCATGTTCAAAACCCACATCAACTACGATCTACAACGGTCCTACATTGACATTCCTAGCTAGTACAACCCATATTACGCAATGCTCCTATGTCTACTGGTTCCCGTTACTTTCACCTTCCTCCGTTAATGTTCTAGGGGCCTCCTTGGACCTTCTAGGAACCCCTTCAAGGGTCACATCTCGCAACTCAAACTACTACTAGGTCATTCCTGTCCTTGGTCACGGTTCCCGTAGCTCCCTTCGAGCTCCAGCTTGCTCCCAGCGCGCTACAACATAAACTTCTCATTCCAAACCCAACCTTAAGACCAATTCTGACCCAGGTCTTACAGTGAATTGCATGCATATGACACTTACCTCTTTCATAATTCTCCTCAGCTTCTCCATGTCTTTTATGGATCATGAGACATGTTCTGGAACAGTGAACATGATCTCTCTAATGCCATTTCGTACCAGATCTTGGTGCAAAAGATTTTGGGGGGCCTTTAGAGGATTGGAATGACTTTAGGCACAACTATGCCTATCAACCACTGTTCCCTGTTTCCATTGAACATCTGATTGCCAAGTTTACAAGACAGCATACCATCAATGACATGGGATGTTAAAGTAAGGCAGGTTTTTTGATAGTACAGGGCATACATCTGCAAAACCTGTATTTTCGGCTAAGGGTCTGAAAGCGGTTGACAGCACTTCCCAGCAGTGAAAGCACCCAGAGCATGTTGCTTTTGGTGCTTTCAGCACTGGGATCTGCTGGGATCTGCTCTCAGCCCTTAGCCGAATATCCAGGTTTTGCAGATGTAGTGTATTGACGACATGGTTTGAATGTGTCGTACACCATGCTAGTTTCTATTCATATAGAAGGACTGACCCTCAGAAAAAGAGTGAAATTCTTCTCACGCGCAAACGTGAGGTGGGAAAAGGAAAATGCCGGCCGGCGATTCTGCTCAAGCGCTCAAGCGCTAACCGGTATTATTCATTATTCACGCGTCGCTCTTTCTGGATATAACTACAAACTCTGTCTATGGAAACCTCCTCAGATGCAATCGAATATACTGTTCACGACTACTCTTCATACAGCACCCACTTTTATCCGGAGAATATCTTGGTAGACGACCCGAGGTGAATTTGCTACCACCGTTTAGTTTATTCCTGGATTCAACTCTCCATCCAGTAACTCGAAGAGTCGATGGACTACACAACAGTCTGAGGCCGTACATTGGATACTTCTGCGCCTCAATAAGCTCTCAGTTCTCAGTGCGTCTCATGAGCTAACCTCGCAGCTCTCTTATTCATATCGCATCAATCAGAAAGTATAACATTTGGGAAGGTATCTTGTCCTCTAACGTTTGCACTCTTTCTTGAGAACTTTGACGGAGGGATATTATCCTAGTATCGTACATGTACGCGTCTTACGCTCATACTCGGCCAAAACTCATCATCCACAGCTCATCCCTGCAATATGAAAGAGTTCAAAGTCTACGTCGGCATGACTCCAGAGAATATGACCGAAGTTCTGCACTCGTCTTTGAAGAATGACCCTATCAGGGAAACCTTTTCAATTCGGCATCATAACAGTACTGGTCACTGCTTTCCGACTCGCTTTGTCAGGATAGAACCACTCACGGTGTTTAGCCCAAGGTACGGTACGATGTCATTATGTATGAATGAACCACTGGAATAACCGCAATTCATGCTACCCCCAGTTACAATACTTCAATATGGCACATTTCACTTACCGGAATAATCAACGAGGTGTCGGTCGAGGAAGTAAAGGAAGATTATGATCGAGTGTGTTTAGTTGAACCCGAGTTCTTCTGTCTGCGTAACTCATTCATTAATGTTTAGTTTCGGGAAACGCGAGTCATGCAACACATTCTCAAACATCTTCGCCAACGTCGGCTCCTGACGCCCTTCAACTCCATCCTGACTCAATCAGGCGTCCGACTTGAACACCCTCTTATTACTGAACTGTATGAAAGCGTGGTTCTCACTGGTAATTGGGACAAAGCCGAGAACATTCTACACGATATGTCTGCAGCAGGTCTGTTCGACCAATGCCTTAAATCCTCTGATCCACGCGCCGTGTGGAGAGAAATACACGCCACCGACGCCAATGGTGACATCCCTTCCGTTCGTGGCGGGCATGCTATGTGCATCGATACTCAACGAAGGTACATCGTGAGTGATTTAAACATTGTTCAGGTTCGATCTGTCAAGCCTCAACGTTCAACTCCTGAACTTCTAGTACCTTTTCGGGGGATGGGATGGCCAGACAAGCTTGGCAGATTTCTGGCGTTATGATATCAAGGAACAACGATGGGTGGTTCTCAGTGCCAACACATCTCTTGAATCAAATGGTCCAGGGCCCAGGTCATGCCACAAGATGGTGTATGATTCCAAAACTAATAGCATTTATGTTCTTGGAAGATTAGACGACCAAGATAGGCCAACAAGTCGTGCACAAACTAGAAATCCAGAATCTGCGGGGTCCCCGGGCTTCAACCGTTCATCAGGAGCCGCGGACGAAACACCAACATTAAGCTCGAGGCCAATGCCTTCATCTGAGTTCTACAGATATCGCTGTGAAGATAACACATGGGAGCATCTCGATATCGATGTTAACGGACCTCGAACTATATTTGACCATCAGATGGTTATGGATAGCGAAGCGCAAATTTTATACGTGTTTGGAGGGCGTGCAGCCGAAAAAGATTACGACTATTCGGGACTCCATAGCTTCAATGTGCGTATGAAGAAGTGGAGCTTACTTCAGTATGTCTATTTATCTTGCAAAACAAATTTTTTCATCCAATTTTCACTTATGTCTAGGGCCACTGATAGCACAATTCCATCTCGTTTCGGTACGGAGACTTCTGATTTGAAGATTCTGAACTGATGTCCTCCCTTCCCTTGTCCAGGTCACTCGATGATTCTCGAGCCTACCACTCGGCAGCTATACATCCTTGCTGGCGAACGAGATGAGAAATTTCTTTCGGACATGTATACTTACGATATCGCCACAAACACCGCGACGGAAGTGTTTTCCGATTTTACGTCCTCGGGTGGTCCTCAGCCGTGCTTTACACAGCGTGCTGTTATAGACCCTACACTGCAAGAAATTTACATGTCAGTCTGGACCAGTCGCTAATGCTTCTCAATTGATGAACATTTATAGATTTGGCGGGCTTATCCACGACCGTGCCACGCTATCCGAGTCTTCAAACTGGCTCTATCGTTATCCATCTCGGCCAGGAAAATGGCAAAAAATACAACCTCTAAAGGGGCTACATAAGAGCCCTACTCCTTCGTCGTCATCTCCTCAGATCACTGCCAATCCTCCGTCGAGGTTTGCTCATCAAGTTGTGTACGATCTTCCGTCCAAAACGGTGTATTTGCACGGAGGAACCATGATGGATCCTGATTCCGCGAAACTCAGGGAGGGGAATGATGGTCAGACTGAAGAAGCACCGATGAAAAGGTTGTCTGATTTCTGGGAAATGTCATTGTGGAGGTATGTAGGCTTTTGAACATAGAGTATCCAAAGGTCCTCATTTGGCACGATGTCCTTGAATTCAAGACTTTCGTCGAAAGAGCTCATCCGGCGTTCCGCCTATCTCATTCGCCAACAACGGTAAAAACCTACATCCCGAGCTCTCTCACAAAGCTTGCTGATCTTATTGATTACTCTAGGTTCAAAGAAATGTGTGAAACTCAAGCTCCCGTTCAATCCCTCATTTACCTTCAGAACCAAATTTCGGAAGTAGTGAATCACGATGATCCCAACGAAACTCAACTCTTTCGATCTCTCCTGACCCATCTCTTGATTAATTCATCCCCAATCTCAACCATCCCTTCCGCTATTGAGACTGAGTCACCCAGAAATAATTACGCACGCGACGCTAAGCCTCAAATTGACTCCTCGCTTTTGAAGATATCCACAGGCAATAACTCGGACCAACTTGGCCATCCAGGGCGCCTCCAAAGCGGTCTAGGCTCTGTGCATATCTCTTCTGAGCCTCTACCTGATTTGTCAAGTCAGAATCGGACTGATACCAAGATACAAACCTCTGAAGATCCATACGAGAGGAAGCTCCACCCCACAGAAAACTCTCCGTCGCAGGAATGTTTCGTGCAACGTACTAAGACCTTCGAGGCTATCTTGGAATTTGTGGCCGATGACGTAAAACAACCTGCTGGGAGCCTTCTGGAATTAGTCGATGTCGATGCTGATTTGTTATGAGTATGCGGCCTCTCGCTAGAGTATGTATTTGGGCCAGTTCTTGTATGTGTGTATGTACAGTACGTATTTACTTTTTTGATTACTGTTGAAGGTCAGGACCAAATACTGAATACCGAACAACGCGAATGCTGAGTATGAGTGTGGTAGTGACTTGTAGAAAGATCATGAAAGTTGAGTGAGTAAAGGGTCCGGATAGAAAGATGACAGTGATGCAGATGGTTGACTAGGAAAAGTATCGGAAATCTATGGTGAGAGACAATAATAGCACAATAAACCCCAGATATGCTACAGCGATAGCACCGACAATGAGAAAATAATTTACACTATTCTAAAATGCAAGAAAAAAAATCATGAAAGAGGTGGAGTGGGCACCGCGGTTCTACCTGCAACCGTCGCCATAGGTGAAAGCGAAACGCCCGCAAACCTCGAAGCCAGGTCAGAGTCACTTCGGGTACGAGTCCCAAGCTGTGAGTCTTCGTACGACGGCAGGTCTCTTAAACTTGTCAACGGAGGAACGCCACCGATGAAACCCCTCGATGCTATCTGATAATCGGGTACACGTTGCATTGCCTCCTGACTATTGTTGTAATCTGAAAGTTGGAGCGTTCGATTGCCAGGTGCCATTGATTGACCTGGGCGGTCATGAGAAAGATTGGACGTCAAAGAGCTGGAAGAAGTCAACGAGGACAGGCTATTATGACTGTGGGAGCGAGAACCGAGCCATGTGGGATGAGTGAGGGAGGTGAAAGGTTTCATCGTCGCTTTGAACACGCCCTGGATATTCCGGCTGTCTTTTCCGGTATGTATGTAAGTCTCGTTTGGTCCTGCGACATGGAGAGATTGAGGATTTACGTGGCTACCACGTTCGGGACTGGAAGCCCGACTTGACCGACGACTGGGATATGAGCTGGCTGGACGACTGTTGGGACGGGTAACAGGATTGGAGGATGGATTCGAATGGTCGGGGGAAACCTCTGAAGATGTTTGAGAAGAATGACTGATCGTTTGAGTGTGGGGATCACTGTCGGGGTGAAGAAGCAAAAGCTCGGAATTGACCCAATCCAAAGGTGTGCTATCCCCTGAACCAGGCGCATGAGGAAGATGCGATAATGCATGAGCATCTAAAGGTGAGGAATAGCCAGAACGCGATCTCGGCCAAGGAGAAACAACGTCACTATTCCCACCTAGAGAGTTGACGCCGTCTCGGACCCATGGATTGGTAATGCGCATGGTCGCACTTTCAGGCAAGTACATGTTAGCTATTCGGTCACGGACGTGAGCATGGTAACTAGGAAGCTCCATGTCATCTTCTGTTTCCTCCGCTGGAACTTCTGGGCCTCCTATCAACAGTCGCCGTGTGGCAGCTGTGTTCATACGTGCCTCATTCAATAGACGTGGGTCAAGGACGTGAAGAGGAAGCGAACACCGTAACTCAGAGGTGTGGCCATCCGGGTTGAGTATGAGTATGCTCCACCGAATCCGATGAGTGACATATATTGGATCAAGAACATGAGTCGGAGTGATGTTAAGTGGAATTGGGAGAAGAAGATATGTCACGACGTCATCTTGGCTCATTTCCAAGCCTTCGACAGGGTCTCGTAAAAGCTGAGATGATGGAGATGCAGACAAAGAAGCAGGCAATACAGAAGGCCCAGGTTGGGAAGTCTGGTTTCCGTTAGGTGAATAGGCGAAATAGCCACTAGCGAATCCTGTGCTACGATAGCTGCTGGATAAACTCGGAGTCCCGGGAGATGGTGACCCACATGGTGTCTGAGCAGTTCGTTGGCGGTGTTCGTGTTCGTGCACTTCAACAGCCTTACCACCTACAATTTCATGCTTCATGCTAGCAACCGCACGGTTATGCTCCTGATGACCAGTTCTTGTATAGACTTTTACGGTCTCGTGAATGGAAGTATTGATGTTGAGCACACCGACCCCTTTCAGAAGAGGTGAAAATTTCACAAGGGCAGTGACGGTGTCACCGCAAGCCCAAGCCTTGTGTGGAATCATGATGGAGTACATGAGCTTCTCCGGCCATGTGTTTTCGATCTCAAGTGTCTGCTGATACTCAAGCGCTTCGGGTGCAAAGGAGCGAATGATGGTGACAGGAATTTGGGACTGAAGGTTGTGACTGAGACCTGGTCGGGACACATGAGCTCGGAGTTTGTATGCGACAAAGGCGCCACCAAAAACAGTGGTCGATACAGTTGACGGAAGGGAGCCGCCAAGTTGGAGTTGAAAGGGAAAGAAATGACGACCAGCTTTCAGTGTATGCGAGTGCCGCTTCTCTCCCTCGAGAAAAGACCATTCATGATTGCATACAATAAATGTAAGAGGAGCAGAATTCAAGGAAATACTGATAATATCAGACATTAGTACGCGGTCGATTCGCGAATAGAGAGTGTGTTCGACGTACGATTCATGTGATGGAACAGGTAAGCGAGCTTTACCTCTGAATTGCAAAGTGATTTCTTTGATGGAAGTCGATTCTGAAAGGTAAAGGGCAACATGCCCGGAGAGACGAGCTGGTTCGACGTCGACACCAGTACCTTTGAGGAAGATACATTCCTTCTCCATGATGATCTCGAGTCTTGCGCGTTCCTTCTCTTTACTCATGTCGTGATCAGTCGGTGAAAGTGAAGACAAAGAGCCAGACTGCGGTAGAAAGGGAGGTTGAATAGATGGTTCCTCCTCGTTAAGAGGGATAACTATATGCTGTTCCCTTGAAGCAGGTGACACAGATCCATTGAAGATAGAGTGCATTCTTGAGCTGAACTATGAGAAAGAAATGAGAAAGAAATGAATACTGGTAAATACAAAAGGAAGATCAACAGGGGCGATGCTTACTTACAACTTCACAAAGTAACTCACAAAGGGAAGTTCTCCAAGCTTAAATATCACTTGGGGCTCGTTCCGAATAGAAGCTTGAGGAAGAAGGCAGCGCACTGGCAGCGCAAAAAGAGATGTGGCCGTATCGGTTCAAGTGGTGAAAATATCTTTCTTAACCGGATTCAGATTTCCGTTCGGGTCAAAAATGAAGATATCTTGACTTCATTGATACGGGCCGGATCCGAAAGCCACCCTGACGCAAAATTCGCCCAGAAGAGTCTGGAGGCCCTAGAGAAGTTCTGAATGAATGCTCTTCTTGTGCTGCTTTAGAGCTCTTGAGATCCCCTCCATGCGTCCCCCTTGCGTCCACAATACCTGCAAAATATTTTCTTAGTAAATTTCATCCTCCGGGCTTCCGGAGTTAGCCGAAATTATCACGTTCCTCGATTTCGATCATACATCTCACTAAAAATGGATTTGGACCGTTTGGTGGGTTCGCAACATTTTCAACTCACCAACATTCACACAAGGTCCTCCTCCTCGGAGGTTCGGATAAACATCTCAAGACATCTGAAGTACATGGACATATTTAGCTTGGACATTTGTTGGAGTTATTCCGACACCGAGCGACACCGGAATCTTGAGTAGGGAGACTTTGGAGTTCCAACAAACCCATTTTCTGTAACATCTTGCTGCGCCGATAGGTTACTTTAGTTTGTTGTATGATAAGCTTATCTCGAGAAGATGTTGAGATCCTCTTTCATCTCGCCGACGACAGCCGACGACATGATTGAGCGATCCTGAGCGATCCTAAGTGCAGTGCCAAGCTGTGCGACGCACGTGTATAGACTGCTCAAGTGTTTCTCGTTGTGAATCTCATAAAGTGTATAAATTGATATCGCCTTGAGCGACCCATTTCCGAAAAAAATCTGATTATAGATGCTAAAATAGACAGCACTTACATACATACTGTACGTATTGGGTTTTCAACGACGACGACCTAGGCCACTGAGTACAAGGAATCTCTAGGTAATGATCCATCATGTATCATGCCTTGTACATTGTATCAAGAAATGCTTCTGCCAACTGAGTAACCATTGACGGTCCTACAGGGCTAGAATTTCCCAGACCTGAGTCAATAGAGAATAAATCAGCACAGGAAGACAGAATTACACGATCGCGCGCACGAAGAACAGTCCCCATATTGGAAAGATCATGACGGACGAAAAAAAAACATGGGCACAGAAAATGACATTTGACGGAAGATCGTCATTCAAACGACCTTATTGCTTATTTCAACGTGCCAACAATCCACACGCCCTTGACAGCATTGTAACAGTGCAAGATCGAATATATAGAGAACAAAGAAGATGGAAAGGAACAGTGCTCACCGTACAAGGCAACCATGGTACCCTTTCCATTCGGTGTAATCTTCGCCTCCTTGATAGCATCCTTCAGGTCAGCGATGAATGTATCAACCATCGTTACAGTGAGTCTCTGTTGAGAGTTTATTTCCAACAGATCGACAGCGAGCCAATAAACCCCGAAAAAAAAACCACCCAGATAGAAGTGTCGTATATTTAGGGAGCAAAAGTGATTGTTGCGGTCAAGAAGGAATGAGATTTCCGAGGTACCGCAGTATAACATTACCATATGAAGGAGAGCATCAAATAACACACCCGAGAGAACCGAAATTTTCAGTAGGAGCAACAGCAAGGAACTAATGATTAGATCTTTCGGAGACTTCGAGGAAAACGGACACCGACCGTGCAAGCAATATGAAGCGCAGGCGGGCCACTGAGTCCGTTCAAATGCCAACCCTTTTTCGACATCATATCCCCCACCTCCAAAATGTTCACCTTCGGGTGCTTAGATCCGAAAGCGACGACAGAAGCTGGCGGGGAACCGAGAACGTAGAGTTCGGGGATACTGGAGGCAATAGTATCGGCGATACTTCGTGCACATGTCACAATATCACGGCAGGAGTCAAGATAGCCTCTGGCGAAATATCGGCGGAATCAGAGGCTCTGCTGTTATATCTCCAAAAAACTTGCATGTGCTTACTTGTCACCCATGTATTGCATAGCAGCCCACGTTCCAGCAATAAGAGCGCCCGGACTACGAGAGACGGGGAACGCAAGAAAGAGGGTTGCAGTGCACACACGATAAGTACAATAAGGACGTGAAGCAGCTGGGAGCTTACCGCGAACCAGATAAACTAGGGCTAGCGTAGACCCCACCTGTAATCAAAATGGGCACAACAATGAGCATAATACTATTGATTGTTTTTTTTGAGGGTGGCTTACCTGACCAATCAGGATATACGTAGTACTGGAACCTACGGAGCGCAGCATTTTTGTACATTACAACCGAGGTGCCCTAAAAGATGCATAAGAACGGAAGCCGAGACATTGCAGGAAGATGGAAAATTGCCTTAGGAGCGAAACCATACTTGAGCAAACGCTGTCAGCACCTACACCATCGCGACGAAAGAATATGAGTCAAGACCTTATGGGTGTCACAGCTGATACTGGTAACACCGTTCACTCTGAAATCGAATGGATGGAGTTTGTATTTTCCGTTTGAGCCTTCCGCCAGGCCCGCTTTTTCGAGGTAAGGTACAATGAAACTACCGAGACAACAGTCGACGTGGAGACCGATGTTGTATTTGGATGCGAGCACTCCGAGCGCGACTATGTCGTCCTGGTTGCCGTCTGGAAAGTTGATGGTAGATCCGACCAGCTACATCACAAAGTAATTTTGAGATTTCGATTTCAAGTACCAGACTTATTCGGTTTCAGGCTCACCATAATGGTATTAGTGTTTCTAGCAAATAATTAGAGTCCAGTGCGATTCAAGATCCACAAGAGACTTACATGGCGCGTTTCATTCGTTTGATGTCGGCCTTGCGCGTTACTGGGTCCACTGGGATGGTATGTACTTTGATCTTCAGATAAGCGGCACCTTTGTCGAAAGCAGCATGTGCAGACGAAGGTATGATCCTACACGCAGAATCAGCATTCCGTTTGGGGCTTCAAAGGAAGAAAAAGAACATTTCCGGCTCAGTGATGCCTTTAGTAGCTCTAGCCCAGTCGCGGTACGTCTTGACTGCCATGATAATTGATTCAGTACCGCCAGCAGTCATTGTACCAGCACCATTTGGGTTGTTGTACAATCGCAGACACATAGCTACGATTTCGGCTTCCATTTTACGCACGGCAGGGAATACGGAAGGATGAAGCGGGTTCGACACGCAGTAATGTTTGTACGCCGCAACAATGACCTTCTCCAAGTCATCTCCACCATCTAAGTAAGGAGATCTCAGTCTTGAATTTTTGTAATGACGAGGGGACAGGGCATACGGTAAACAGCACCAGATATCTTTCCGCGTCTATAATCTAAGGTTCCGGACTGTTGATCCATTGTGTCCATTTCGGATAATATCCATTCTAATGTCTGGCCTTCGGCGGGCAAAGAGAGGTGTCGCACAACGTCAGCACCTTGTGGACATAAAGATTGCTCGATGTCGAGTTTGGCTTTATCCATCTCTGCCTTGACCTTTGCTCTGGCCGAAGGTAGTCGTAATAAGAGAAAGATAACCCGCTGGTAAGGATGTCAGAGATAGTCCAATCATTTGAATCCCCGGAAGAGACGAACTTGTGCTATCCATGCATATAGCTCTCTACACGTTGTAAGAATCCCCCTGGCTCTCAGATGTCGTTCAGCTTTAATACTCTGAGTTACCAGGAAGTAGATAAACAGCAGCGACTTGAAATTTTCGTACAGAGAGCGCTGCGAGAGTAGCATTTTAGAAGAACCGATAGCGTCAGTGACTTTCTTGACGGTGTTCGACATTGTTGACCGTTGAAGCTGAAAGTTGCTTGAAGCTATTTATTGAACAGTGACCGGACGCGGCCATGTGAAATTACCATGTGATTTTGAAATTGACAGCCGGTTACGGTGTCCCTGGCTGCGTTGAACCTTCAAAATGCGGATGGTACGCTTTTTTGTTCCTGGTCGATACTTTACATCCTCCGACACCACCCCAGATAGAACAGGATCAAGAAAACGACGATTCTACTGAAGTAACATGGGGTTAGTAACAGCACCTGACTTGTGGGTAATCACTGACAATCGTTTGATAGAGGATCAGCAGAAAATCAATTCGTTTTCCAAACTCAACACTCGTATGAAGGGTTTCGAGGCTAAGGTTGATGCTGCCAAGGTGAATTGACGTGACTTCAATGTGTGCCAGCATTGAGTCGTAAATGAAATGATTTCAGCAAGAAAAGGAAGCTCTGGACGATCTATCCATCGAGTTGGAGTTAGCAGACGAGGATGAACCCGTGCTGTGCGTTCTCATTTCCTCTTCACACATACATCCCTGACATCTTTATACATCAGATACAAAATTGGCGAAACTTATGTGCACATGTCGTTACCTCGCGCATTGAAAAGACTAGAGAAAGATCAAACCGATCTCGACGTAAGGCTTACAAAATTGTCAGAATCTGCTCAGCAATGCGAGACGGATATGAAGCAGTTGAAAGTCGCGCTATACGCCAAGTTTGGCAGTGCTATAAATCTAGACGAATGAGTATTCAGTTGTTGCTTCATTGTCCTGATAAATTACGACACATTTACACTGCATGCAATGACTAATAAGTTTGCGCAGCTTAGCTAAAACTTATAAGATACTGTCGAAAAATGAAAGCCCGATAAGATTGCGGACTTATGAAAGGACTTATTGAAGATAAATGTGACAACCCTGTCACATATGTTTTACATAATAAAGAATAACAAATGCGGAACTT
>MU823973.1:0-12365 GCA_027921425.1 Lentinula novae-zelandiae | reverse complement strand
AAAGATCATTGGCCAATCTTGCATTGCAAATATGTAATGTGCAGTTCATGTTGATCACCATTGCTATGCAAATAGGTGCGCAACAGTGCAGTTCCTTATCACAGATGATGAGTAGGAGAAGTTATGTAGTCAAGCAGAGTAATTAGACCGGAGTCCCATGTCTTAAGCTAACCTGCATCTATACAAAGCTCTCGATACAGTCATTCACTGCTCAATGAGACACTGTCAGTCAATGATACAAACATCTCCTATGGCCTCAATTTTCGGAGTAGGCCTCCGACCTTTCTTTACCAATTGAAAATACATGAATTCCACTTAGGATACAAGTTCGAAGGTGCAATGACATTATTCTTTCCCTGTGCATTGCGAGTTGTGCAAGATTTTGGGATGTATATCCCCTTCTAACAAAGGTTAGCTGTTGATATCTCAAAATATTCACTCTAAACCCAAACATCCCACCCAACCCTGAACCGATATCTCTATCGAGATGACCCAACCCAGTACCGATTCCTAGACCACTGCTGCTGCTACTATTGTTGGTGGTACTGTGATTAGATGAATTCACATCTGGGGTACCAGAGGTCCTGGGAGTACCGTCCAAGAATTTTGTGTGATGTCGATGAAGCACCTATCCCAATCCCACCTTTTTCTTTCCTCGTCCTAACACGCACATACGCGTCACCCAAGATCTGTAACGCCACAGCCTCAACACAGCCTTTTCCCTCAATACCATTCGTATCTTCTTCTACCTCCAACACCCTATCACACACCTCCCTCAACACCGAGTCAACCGCTAACTTCGCACCCTTGAACAGTGCCTGTAGCCCTTTCTCCGCAGGCTGTTCTTCGAGTTTTTGACGCTCGGCAGGTGAGAGGCTTCCGCTGTTCCGGCAGCCTGAATTTGGTCGAAGACGGATTTGAGGTCAAGGGTGGCACGGAGGGTTGATACGCTGTGAGAAGGTTAAGTGATTAGATTTGGGATATACGGTGAGAAAATACGAGGGAAATAAAGGAGAAAAGAACAAACGCACTTACGTTTCACTAAAAACATGGTATTTGCCTTGTACGCTATGTAACCAGCTATCGAGACCGAGGGAGGATTAGTTGGTTGCGAGGAATGGGTTCGCTTTGGAGAGGTAGTCGATGTCGATGTCTTGTAATAGTCAAGGGCGGTAGGATTTCTGGGAGAGATCTCTAGCGGGGAGTGAGTGAGTTGGATGATATAGATAGGTTGATACAGTTAGATACGGAAAATAAGGATGAGTTGAAGGACTCACCGAAGCAGAGTACATATTAACTCCTTCAAACATCTACATCGTCTATTCCAGTTGCGCTTTCGGTAAATATCCCGAGTTTGCGTTCGAGGTTGGCGGAGAGTTGCGTTACTCGTTCGGTGCGTGCTGCGGCTCTCTGCTCACAGAACAAACGAGGAAAGATTAGTGTATGACATGAAATGAATGAGAGAACACGAACCTCTGTACTTCCGGTTCCTCTCCTCCTTCTTTGCTTTGTCCTCCTTAGTAATCACCGCCCCATAGCGCATCTCCCTCCCTTCCCCTTCCTCCCTCCCTTCCTCCCTCTCTGCCTCATCCCCAGCCTCCTGCAACGCCGCTTCGCCAAACTAATGAGTCCTATAACACCCACGGATCTCTCCCCACCGAAGATCTTACTGAATACTTCTTCCGGGTCGACGAATACGCTCTCTGTAGCGCCTTCCCTGATGCCGAATTCGTTGTACTTTGAGCGCGGAGGGCGGGGACAGGGAGAGTCTGGTAGGCGATAGATGGGGATTGGAAACGATCGGATGCGTGCGGGTCAGAGGGTTTTGGTCGTGGTGATGCTTTATTACGAGGTCCATCCGGCGTTGCTGTTACTGATACACTAAGTGTATCTGCGTTCGAATTCGTCGTCTACTTTTTCTAGAGCCACTCGACGTTGATGCATGGGGATTATGTTGGCTCTGTGTGTTCTCGTTAACGTTCCTCGTCGCCGTTGTTTCCAATGACGATGCAGCAAATAGACCCTTTGGATAATGTTGTCCTCGTTATGAAAGATATGCTCTATCACCGCGCTGCATTTCTAACATTGGATCGTAGCGAGGTAGTTAGGTTGGTCAAAATGGGGAACTCCAAGTGAGCAGTGCATGGGGGAGGACAGGATGTCAAGGAGGGATGGGGAGCGATGGGAATCCTGTATGGTAGAAGCACTAGAAGAGACGGAAGCGGTGGAAGAGGAAGACATGGTGGTGAAGGGCAGCGTTTGATGGCCGTAATAACGAATCGTTCGAGCAACTTGTCAACCCAAAACTAACTATTCTTTGGAACTGTCGGGTCAGAGATCTGATAAAGCTGTTGCTGCTGCTTGGTCGTCGTCTCTGGGAGGGATAAAAATCACCATCATCTTCCCTTCCTCCCTCTCCTTAACCTCCTGCAACGCCGCCTTCATATCCCGTGTCAAACTAATATGTCAATGGGTATCTCGCCCTTGAAACACCTTTAGGACCGCCTTCCCTGGGGCCGAATTCGTTGTATTTTGGACAGAGGGTGGGGTAGGCGATGGAGATGAATTGTAAATGTGAGGAGGAAATGGGGTCGTCGGGGTGGAGTTTTATTGTGAGGCGGCAGTGGAGATAGGAAAGGAAGAAGATGGGGCGATATTGGTTTTATGTATTGCCGTTTCTATGTCCCTCTTGAGTCTTGAGCGTGAGCTTGAGGCCTTGAGGTGCGATGGATAATATTTGTAATGGTCTTCCCGGGCCGCACCAATTTTCGTTCCGTTTCGCTTGTGTATATATCATGTGATTTCGTTACCTGGTCGTCGTCGTCGTCCCTTCCCCACACAGTCATCTGGAGAAGAAGAGAAATGGGCGTTGGGTCATTCTGCAGATGCAGCGGGCGGTTTTGAAAACGTCCAAGTTGCTGAGTATATCGCAGAATTAGTGAGGACAGTCAAGAAGATGAGCATGAAGAACAACATCAACGGTGATCATCACAACCCCTTCACTCAACCCGCTCTTTCCTAACTTCGACTACAAGCAATCCACTCGCTCCTGATCCTGAATGCTACCCCGCCTGCACAGTGGGAATCCTGTACACGGATACGGAGTCACTGCGGACCACCAGAAGACAGTAGGCACCGTGTTGGCGGAGGAAAGGAAATTCAGCCTCACCATGTCCATGATCTGCCGCACCATCGGCGCCACTGAAGCGGTGGAAGAGGATGGTGAAAATGCAAATAAAGTGAGTGGTACAGATAGATGTACACCGTGATTATCGTGCTGATGAACTCATTTTAAGACAAGGGATCGATATTATTGCTGATGGAGTTTCTAATAGAGCTACTCCAGCTCGGCTCTCAGCTGCTACAGAAAAGCTTGGAAAAGTTTTACAGAGGCCCCGAATTATCACCTATCGTTTCTCTAATCCACCGTGCCATTGACGACTCTGGTCTCTATCTTGACGAGATCGAGGTTGTTGAGCTCATCGGTGGTTCCTCACGTATACCCGCCGTCCGCGCTCGTATCGCCGAGTGCTTCCCTGGTAAAACTCTTTCCACTACCCTGAACCAAGATGAGGCGGTCGCTCGTGGAGCTACCTTCTCATGCGCCATGCTATCTCCTGTCTTCCGTGTCCGTGAATTCTCTGTCTCCAAAAAGTGCAATGGGCTCCTGTTCCTTCTGATCCAGAAGAGGACACAGAGCTCGTCGTCTTTGGTGAAGGGAACGCGATGCCTTCGACCAAAATTCTCAGTTTCTATCGTAAAGATCCGTTCGACATCGAGGCTGTTTATGCCAAGCCTGAGAATCTACCAGGGGGGATCAACCCATGGATAGCCAAGTTCACTGCCAAAGAGGTTCCACTGCTCGGTCAGGAGAACCCAGGCGACGCGGTTCAGGTGAAGCTTAAGACCAGACTGAACGCTAACGGTATTTTGGGCTTTGAGGGTGCATACGTCGAAACTCGTGAAGATAAGGATGAGCCAGCATCCATGGATGGGGTCGAAGGTGGTGAGGCTGCAGCTGCGCCACCAAAGAAGAAGAAGATTATCAAGCACGAAGTCAAATTCGTTGTCGGCAATTCAGCCATGGATAAGGGTGATGTCGAGAAATTGAAGGAGCAGGAAAACTCGATGTGGGAGAACGACAAGCTCGTGAAAGACACTGAGGTTTGTCATTTTTGTTCGAGTATTATATCAAAACATTTCTGACATGTAATATAGGACCGCAAAAACGCTCTCGAAGAGTACATCTACGACACTCGCTCCAAGCTCGACGACCGTTATGCACCCTTCGTTCAGCAACCCGAAAAGGATGCTCTTCTCGCCCTCCTCACTGAACAAGAAGATTGGCTCTATACCGAAGAAGGGGAAGACGCCACAAAATCAACCTACGTCCAACGCTTGGATGCTTGCAAAGCGCTCGGCGACCCCATCTACAACCGGTGGCGCGAGTCAGAGGACCGTCAAAGATCCATCGCCTCGCTCCGAGAAACACTCAACACCTACATGGCACAAGCCACCTCCTCCGAGGAAAAGTTCTCACATATAGACGAAAAGGACAAACAGAGTGTTGTGGAGAAGGTTGCGGTAACGCAGAAGTGGTTGGAGGATATGACTGTGCGGCAGATGGAGAGGGAGAAGTTTAGGGATCCGGTGTTGACGACGGCGGAGATTAGTAAGAAGAGGGACGAGGTGATTTATTTTGCGACCCCGATTCTGACGAAGCCGAAGCCTAAGCCTCCGGTTGTACCTACTCCTACTGGCTCAGGTGCTCAGACACCGAAAACTGAGTCTGAGCCTGAGGCGAAGAAGGAAGCTCCTGGGCCAAGTGAGATGGATGTCGACTAGATACAGCACTCTCTCTAATTAGATTACATACGTACATACATACATACTCTTGTCTGTGTTCAATGAATGCTAACTTACTGCTAACTTACTAACAAACATCTTTTACCATGTAACATAACGTTGAAGGAAATGAATTCTTACTGCATTAAGAAACATGAATGTTGAAAAACAATTCTAGTGATACCTGGTACTGTATGTAAATTGATATAACAAGCTCGAAAATCTAATATCCTTCTTCGCGTTCTTGGGCACATGTCTGACCCAACACAAAAACAGCGCACCAAACCCACATCAACCCGAAATTGCATCAACGATGGTCATGGAAACTGTTCACCTGGGACAAAAATGCATTCGTGGTCCACTGCCTCATATGCCCAGTAAATGAAGGTAATAGCCTTTGCCAAAGGGGGGGGGGTGTGGCAAAGGCTGTTGTCATGAAGATCCGCTATCGGCCTCTAGCGCAATAAAAGCTGGATAATCACCTTGCTTACAAGGTCTATTCTACCTATACCAAGCAAGGTGTGGTCCACAACAGTGGAGCCTAGTTGCAGTATAATTCAGATCATTCGGAATAGTATCCCCGTACATCCGAGTAGCCGGAGGACCACCTCCCGTATTGTGACTTCAATTGCTGTATACAACACACCCTGTCCTGGAAGCAACGTACCCGAAAAGCCTGGCATCTTTCCCAACTTCTTTAGCCTCATGAGATGAAGATCGTTACAGCAACCAAGTTCCCAGCCAAATTTCTGTATCTGGATGGCAAGGAGGGGGTCAGACTGTTGATGTTCCTTAGCCTTCAGCTGGATATATGCGGTTTCTTCATGAATACTCGTGGTCAACAACTGTATCTCCCTGTTCAACCTTATGATCTCTTCCTTGGCATGGACAAGGTTGTGGTACTGGTCAAGGGCAAGACGTGCAGCAGGCTGAGCCCATGGCTCACTACAGATGTCTTGTCAGGCATCACAGAGGAGGTCAAAGTCGGAAAGAAAGGTGTATTCAATGACCTGATCCCAACTAAGTTTGGGTCGATTGAGTTCAGAGGCGGCAATGTTGTAGGTAGTGACTGCGGTACGAATCACCTGTGATCGAGCCTTCAGCGCATCTGCAATATGTTTACGGAGTTTATAGCCTACGTGGATGAGTTGCAAGTTGAGAAAGAATGGATAAAACAAGACACACCTGTTCTGGACATGTTAAGCTTGGTGAGCTCAAATAAACAGGCCACAACTAGGCTTTCTAGCTTGTCCAATGCACGCTGGTACTTTGCCATAGTGACCATCTTCTTGGCCTTTTCCCATTCCTCTGAACCTGTAGTCCACCAATGCCTAATCCCTAGATGTGTCTCCAAAGCTTGGACTTCTGACTTGAGGTCATCCCTGTTCTCAATGGCATGTCGGCGTTGGGTCTCAACTCGACGTGTTTGATCCTGGGCACCAAAGGCTTCGGAGATGTTGTTGGAGTCATAGGATATCCACTTTTGGGTGGCTGCGTTCTTACCCTACAGAGTCCCAAGGGTTAGTGAATAGGAAGAGAGTGGTTGAGGACAAACTCAGACTCATCCAGCTTCACAAGTTTTCGGTAGTAGTCCATTTGAAGTGTTTCCAACTTCGGCTCCTTCTTGAGACCACTGAGGTACTCCCGCTCTTCCTTCAGCCAGTTGTGGAAGACATCAGTTGATGCTATGCCCAGGCCGTTCATTGTTTTGGCCAAGGCGTAGTTTGTGGCTCAAATCTCGACAGCTTGCTTATAATTGTCCACCAGAAATTTGCTGAGTCGACTGTAGGCTTCAAAGTTGTCATGATGGTAGCAGTACCGGGAGATAGCTTGACGGCAGTGGAAGACGCTCATGTACCACATTGTCAAGCCCATGCCTCGGGCCTCCATTCCGCCGCTCGGTATTCCGGAGATCCACTGTTTATTGTAATCTCACTCTTATTGTTCTTTCTCGCTACACATATCCCCTTGACACGCGTAGCGCCTAAACCTTCCCTGACACGCGTAAGAAGCCCTCCTACACCTACCCCATTAAGTACTAATCTTGATTACCTGCCTCATGGCCCCTGATGTCCCCTTGTTCACTTCCTGTACCTATTTAAGTAGCTCTGACATGTCCCCAAGCCCCAGCTTGGTATATTTTGAACACACACCCTTTACATAGGTCCAGTCCCTGTCCCTTTGTACCTGCTAACCATATGGATATCTCTTTACTCTCTGTTTTCTTATCTCTGTTTCTCTCTACTGTCTCAACGATCATCTATATGATCCAATACATGCTTTTACTTCACGTCTAAGCAATCCGAGTGAGTCTCCGAGCTCCCTCGAATAATACTAAAGCTCCCCAACACCTAATGCCTTGGTGAGCTAACCTCCCCAAAACCTCCTCGAGCTCCCCCATTGCTCCACAAGCTTCGGGATCTCGATCTAGGTAACGTCAAAGCTACGTCCTATGTCGAACTACGTATTGCTTCTCCGTTACAACCTCCCACACTTGAGGACGTCCACCCTCGAGCCCAGTCCCCGGGCGTATATCTTATCAGGAGCTTAGACACTCCATACCCATTTCCAATATGACCTATTCGATCCTACGTTGACGTTTTAGCAAGTACAGCTCCTACTACGCAATACTACTAGGTTCCGTACATCTACCTTCCCTACCTACGCCTTAGGGACCTCCTTAAGGGTCACATCTCTCCATCCTATCCACTACTAGGTCATTCCTGTCCTCGGTCGCGGTTCCCGTAGCTCCCTTCGAGCTCCAGCCTGCTCCTAGCATGCTACAACGTAAACTTCCTATACCAAACCTACCCTAAGACCTATCCTGACCCAGGTCTTACATTATACCAAGCTCCCCCGTCACCGAACGGACCTGTTGCGACAAAATGTCTGCGACGTCAACGGAATGACCTTCTAGTTCCAAACTCAAATCAAAGAAACAAAAGAGCGCCTTATCTCGTGGAAACACAACACAAGCTCAAAAGTCAAACCAGGCTGCTAGCTCCGCCGTCATCACAGTGGCAGCTGGTCAACATCTGGTGTCCATCCCAGAACAATCATTCAGGGATGAAACCGCTAGCAACGTAAGGACCCCCGAGGAACATCAACCTGCGGTTCAAGAGCCCCCTCCAGTGGACCCTGGGATGGGACAACCACAACGGAGGTATACCTCCATGGGTTACGTCCAACCTGCCAGTAGCCCCATGGGAGGTTTTGCCTATTCCCCTACCTGGGGAACAAGAGGACCTCCCCCTGGGCCAGTACCACAGCCAGATATGGAATCAGCTTCGAATGTAGGTGGAAGAGTCAGCGGCCAAGTAGCCGCTATAGAAAGAATACAAGGGGAAAATGCAAATGCGGAACCTCTTACAGTACGACAGCAGGAGAAACTTCCGGAGGAGGGTATCGCCTGCAGGATCCGAACAGTCTCGGGTGTCATCCAGGAGGTTACCGACCCCGCCCGTACAGTCCCTTAATCCTCCTCCCCTGAGATGAGGAAGTTCGCTCTCCAGTCTCCTGAAGAGTCCGGCTATGAATATGCCCAGCTGGGAGCGCACGCATGCAGTACATCATAGTAGGACCAACTTCCCCGTACAACCATTGTCGGAGATGACGTTGCGACTGGAAGATGTCATTAGAATCCAGGAGTGCTTCCCGGAGGATGTAGCTATGGTCTTACGGGAGGTCCTGGAGTCGATGGGGATCGAAATATTGGGAAACAATCTTGAATTTTCAGACCTACGAGTACAGTTCCTAACAGTGGGTCAACTGGAAATAGACCTCCCAGAGAAGGCTCAACAGTGGCTGATGACCCCGGCGAACCGCTCGGATTTTCTCTGGCTGAACAACGTCCTGTTGGATCCAGAGAGGATGTTGGAATTGTTGGAGGCGGAGGCACGTTACGGACGATTGTTCCGAAACTCGAGGGGAATACTTCCCCTCCTCCCTCACACTCATGGAAGGGAGAAAGAGTTCTGCGGCGAGATGGGACTATGGATACTGTATCAAGCATCTAATTACAGAACAGGAGCCATACAGTTTGAACCTCCCCCTTCGAAGGTTAACATCCCAAACTACCAGGCTATCCAAATCCTTTGGAACGCGAATCTAGCGGCGGCGGCAGCCAAAATCGGTGAAGAAAACAACGAGGATGCTAATGCAATTGCTGCAAAAAATCGTAGACGCAGGAGATACACCACGGCTCACCTCCTTACCCCAGTGGAGTCGATGCCCGATCAGGATAGTCCTGTCCGGGTCCGTAGCGGACAGACGGTGTACACGTACACACCCGTGAGGCATATGCACCAACTTCTGGTGAGGAGTGAGGATCTGAAGCGATGCTGTGTTTGCAGGAGACCCGACACCGGACGTTACTAGTGGAATCAGACACTCTGATGCTGCAGGAAATTGTTCAAAGTGGTGAACACCCTGCGAATTAAATTAATAAAAATGGAAAGAGTTCAATGAAAAAGAACACCTACTTCAGCTGAAGAGCGGTGCTCCGGTGGAACACCCCATTGTTGCACCAGGTTGTCACGAAGAAAAACGGGAAGATCAAGAGATAGGGATTCTGCCAACAATAAAACTTGCTCTGCGAATAGTGGACAATTAGCCCAACCGATCCAGAAGTCCTGAATATAAATCTAGTGAAAACCATTAATATAAACAATGTAGAGAGGTAATTCAGTTATGCACCAAAAATGGGGCAGCCTCCTTGAAAACATCGTAAACTTCCGGTGACTCTGTGGAAGGAGAATTGTCTGTCAAGACCTGTAATGTTCGAACTGCCATTTGGGCAGAACAAAACAGGTCCAAGCCTGATGCTACGGACAAAGGGCGCAAAGTCTTGGAAGGGAAACAAAATGGAACCAAAGAGCGAGGATACAAAAAAGCGGGAAAGGGACCAGATCGATCGTAATCCGGAGAGTTAGTTGGATCGATAACAGGAGGGGAGTAATTGCCTTGTTGAAGTTGTTGAAACACGGCACTTTCAAAGAAAAGAGGCAGAGTAGATTGAAACAAAATGCCCGCCAGAGTAACCTGAGCCTCCAATAGGGAGGTAGGAAGAAGAGTGGTTGAAGCAACAGTTCAAGTTTGTGTTAAGATCATGTACACCGTGTAACCATGCCAGAGGTCACAGAGTGTCTAAGTGCAGAAGACGAATGGGACAGTAGTGAAGTTATTAACAACACCGCCGTTACGCCGTTAGTCCCCGGAGATTGAGAGTATAGAGGGAGGAGCTAAGTAGCAGCCAAGTCGGAGCGGCAGTAATGCCGGTGATGAGGAGCAAGCCAAAGAACTTATAAGTCCAAAGGCTATAGAGAGAGTGCTTCAAAGCAATGAGCCTGAAGACTTAGAAGAGCACAGAATAAAGGAGGGAATCTAAGTCAATCTAAGTCAATAATTAAACTGAGGAACTACAGTAGCGTACAGGCAGTATTTATATCTACAGATCGGCGTATCGGGGCAGAACGCCAGACTAACTACTAGGAGCTATACGTGTAGTACCTGCAGGGTAAAGTAAAAGACAATAAGGAGGGACTAGAATGAAAGGGTATGTGTAGCAAGAAAGAACAATAAGGGGAGATTACAACAAGAGGTGGATCTTCGGAGTACCAAGCGGCGGAATGAAGGCCCGAGGCATGGACTTGACAGTATCCCCCTCTTAGGCTTGAGCCCTCGAAAGCTGTTAGTATCGGGAAATACTATTAGTCACCAGAAAAATTTTATATCCCGTTAGCACCAGCATTTATCCCTTTAGTCATCAGGAAAATTTCATTGGTTCACCGTAAGCCGAGTACAATTCGAAGAAAAAATTTGCACTGGTCCGTGCGCAGTTTTGCCATATAAAAGGCCCATGGTTTTGCCGTTGAGGGCCTAACTTTCCCAAACTCTTCTAAGTCGAAAAAATGTCCGCTAGCCATACCCAAACCATTACTACCACCTCTTTGTCGACCGCCGGGCCTTCGAGGTCCCGCCCCGCTCCACCCCCAACCACCGACCCTGGTGAGCCTGATGAGGAAGACTTGGAGGAGGATGAGGATGAGATCATTAGACGGGCACAGGAGAAAGTCCGTAGGATGAAGGAGAGGAAAGCGGCGGCTAAGAAGAAAGCCGAAGAGGAGGCCGCCAGGAGAGTTGCAGAAGAGGCGCAGAAGCAGCGCGGGAGTTGGAGGAGCGTCAAATAATACTGGCGGAGGCGGCCACTGTTCGTAGTCAGCGGGGTTCCTCGCCAGGCGAAACTTCGGCATCCATCCGGCGGCCATTAGACAGAAGAAAGGGAAGGCCAAGGCCAAGACCCAGGTGAGTACCGAAAACTTTGGTTATAGCTATCTACTAACATTTCTGTTCATAGCCTGTTGGTGAGGATCCCGATGATGGCGGCGACAGGGATGACGATGACAATGACGAAGATGACAGGGCTCCCTGCGAACGATGCAGGAGCAAAAAGATCTCTTGCCAGATGCCAGCTGGCAAGAGGAGTTCTGTCATCTGCAAACCCTGCCACGACGCAAAGGTGCGGTGCTCGTACTCCGGGCGGCCCTCAATGGTGATGGCTCAACTGCTCACGGACAACCGGCAGTCTAGGGAGGGCCAAGTCAAGGCCAATACCTACCATCGCCCCTTCAACCGGAAGTTGGACTGGTTGATGATGGATGCCGCCAGGAGAAGAACATCACCCCCGGAGATGCCGAAGGCCGGCCCTTCGCGCATGCCAAAGAAAAGAAAAAGGGTCATAAATAGCAAAGAGGAGGAAGAGGAGGAGGATGGAGAAGGAGAGGAAGAAGACGAACTGGCGCCGTAACCTCCTGCCACCTTTACATATTTCTCTTATTTGCTTTTTGTATATAAAAAATGTTATCGCATCTTGACGTTGAACACAATCGGAAAGTGAATGGGCCGCGAAGCGGCGTAAGAAGTAATTAATTTGAAGTATACCTAGCTTAAGCGTGAATGAAGAATAAGTGAAATAGTAGCTAAAAAACCAAAATAAGCAATTAAGGAAGAGGGATAAACACTCAATTTGCTATCATCGTGTTTACCCTCTAAACACATGAAGTAAACTTCGGCGGAGCATGGCGGAATCGGGGAAAAGGGATGAAATGTTTTTTGTGATCAAGGTCCAGGCTTGTGAGGGTATCGGGCGTGGAATGCCGGTACAAGTTCGTCAGCGTGTAATTCATCAGCAGCAACCCAGGAGAACTCATCGTCGGTACCTTCGTAACCGGCCCACCGAATGTAATAACGCAGTGAACAACGCTTATATCTTCTGTCCAGTTTGGAGTCCAGAATTTCGACAACATTGTACTCCTCTTCACCATCAACTTCAATTGGAGGTGGAGGAGATTGAGTACGATTCGGGAATGGGTTCTGCGTAACCGGCTCCAGCTGTGAGACATGGAAGACTGGGTGAATCTGGCGAAGATAGTCCGGGAGCTTGAGCTCGTAAGACAAAGTACCAGGTCGACTGATGACCTTGAAAGGACCAAGATATTTTTCAGAGAATTTTTCAGTAGGAC
>MU823972.1:0-12371 GCA_027921425.1 Lentinula novae-zelandiae | reverse complement strand
GTCGTCTGGCACGTGAGAAGGAATGCAAGCAAGGTGTATGTCCCCGAAGGGGTACGTTAATCCTCAATCTCGCTATTGATATTCTACGGCATCATCGTCGATTGAAATTATACTTGAATCATATAATTACTGACCAGGGTCAGCAGAACGAAGTAAATCGTCGACATTAGACAGATACATTCCCCAGTCGAACCATCTGTGAATGTATGTCATTCAGTGTGAGGTTTTGAAAGAAAAAATATAGACCACTGACCCATCTCTCGCGGGTGTCGCATTGAACATGCTTGTGAATGGATTTCGGGCAGGAAGGACTTCGGCATTCTGATCCTCAAAACGTAGGTTCTGCGTTGGCTGATTACCATCAACGAATCCTGAATCTATATACATTTTCAACGACTGCAGTTTTATTGAGAATTTGAGAACTACACACACCCGCAAGAACAGTGTGATCTTGATGATCCGCAGTCCCACCAAAGTCCCAAGCTTCAGGAGGCACGACAGAAGAAGCACCTGAATTCAGAGTCGCACCACCCGTGGCAGAATCCAAATCCGCATATGCAAAGCCATAGGCATTGTGCTCATTCAGTCCCGAACGTGAATCCTGCGCCAGTCCAGCATAAGTGTTGATATCTGGGGAGTTAGTCGACTGATTATCCCAATGATGATCACTGCCTAAAAGCACAGGAAGCCTCCCTAGATCCTCTGTATGAAGTGGTAATTCCATTATATTCTCAATCGCCATAGCTTGATTGAAAGATTCCGCAGTTTGTGTGGAAGATGAAGAAGGTATCTCGAGGTACGAAGAGGTATGATGCTGGGACGAGTATGAAGATGGCGGCAGAGCAGACGAGAAAACAGTGCTACTGTTCAGAGTAGGGTATAGTCGTGCACTCCCAAGCTGCTCGTGGAAAAGGGAGGACTGCGATTTGTAGACGGGTATGCTGGAATGGGGATGAAAGTCATAGGCATTAGGATCAGTGGCACCGTCTACTACGTTATGTGTCCTGGTTTTCTGGACGCGATCTTTATATTTCTCTGTGTCTTCGTCCCGGTCGTGTTTACGAGATGGCGGGCCGGCATTAGATGGCCCCATCACGGATATGAGCTCGTTGATTATATCGCTGTCAAATGGAAGGGAAAGAGTCATGGGAGAATATGGCTGACCAAAGTTGAACAAATGCTCACCACATCCTTCCAGCGTTCTGATATCTCTTCTCGTAGCCCTTCAAGATCCTCACACTCAACTGCACGTCTTCCATCTCCCTCTTCATATCTGTTGCTAGTCCCAAGCGCTTGCCACTCCAGAGATTTAGAAGAATCATAATGGCGGAATTAAACAGGATCACTGCTGAGTTTGACATTTGAGTCGGAATCAAGCGAGGTTCAGATGTTACGGACAACGAGGCCGAGAGATATTGAGGGGAGTGGAAGTCCTGCCTCTTAGAATGCAGGTCTAATACATGCAAGCACGAGCGAGCAGCATTGGCACACACCCCCAACGAGGAATACGACATTCCGGAGTAGTGTTGCCGTTGTTCGATTGAAGTTAAAGGTCTCTCTGGGCGAATAAAAGGTCTTGAAGAATATGATTGTTTTAGAAGACGGTAAAGATTGTATGCTTACCTGTGAACATGAATTTGCACAAAATAGTACGTGCAGTACAGTGCACACGATTGTTCGAAGAAAATCAAATTTTGCATGTGGGGATCCCACCGTACTAGGATCCCTCATTAATAATGGTGATGAACAGCCGAAAGACGACTCCTCGACGTACGATGATGAGGAATATTGTCTACCCATTGGTTCAATGCGGAGTCTAACTCAGAAACCACCCGTGCATCCCATGACGACCCCCAGAGGTCGGATGAGCCCCAAACTTCCGGAGGCTTCTTCACTGCGTACTGTATGGAAATATCCTGGTTAGCGACAAAAATTGGTACAAAGGGCGATGATCTTACGATGTTCTTCTGAGCGAACGCGAGAATATCTATCAACTTCAAAAAGGTTCTCCAATACGCTGACAAAGACGTCTGCCCCAGAGGCTGTTTGAACGCTTGCTCTGGGTCAGGATGCTCCCAAAACTCCTCGTCGCATTCAATGGGTAAGTCGAGGTCGTATCTAAAACGGTAAGTATTCCGCATTAGCTGAACGATAATAAGCAGGCAAACGACAACCTACTCGGCCGGATCGGTAGCTTTTGGGCGCCCCAAAAATATACTCGTGAACGAATCGAGATTGATGAGTGCCCAATACGCCCTCTTCCACAATTCCTGTTGGACACTGGGCTTGGTGCCAAGAAAGGTCCGTCGGTGTGCACCAACAGCTTGAGCATGCCGCACACCAATACTAAGCAGAATCCAGATTGGGCCCGGGGATGAGGTCGACGACAGAAAGACGACCAAGCTCTGAAGGGGAGAATGAGAGACGGTCGGAAAGTAAACAACTGAAGCGAATTGAAAATGGCAATGCGACTTGCACAGATAGTTTGAACCTTATACAGCGCATTCGATGGGGTCGTTTCTTGCATTTGAAGTATGTCTATTTGATTGATATACTTCCACCCTGTACAAATAGTATTGAGTCAAGTGTTTCGATCCCGCGGCGAAATGGATTGCAAAAAAGCACCAGCACTATGTCCCCTTTCCTCCGAGTTCAAGGGTGCGTCATCGTCAAAGATCCTCTCATCAGACGAAAATCTAGCTCCCAAAGCACACACCGACAACACCAGTTCGCCAAACCCCCGATCACGTTCATGTAGGCAAGAATCAAGATCTCGTTGAAATGTTGGACGATGAAGAAGAGGAAAGAGGGGGTTTCGGTGTACGAAAAAGAGGTCTATAAGAGACATGAGTAAACCATGCGGTGGGAAACTTAGTTTGGGCAAAGGTGATTGCGGTGGAGGGCATTGCCACTGGAGAACGGTAGTCAGATTTGAGGGATTGAGAATGAGAGATGAACATACAGGATAAATATTCCAGAATGCTGCTCTCTTCTTCCCTTCAAAATGTGTTTCCTGCACATCCGCTAATTGCATAACAATGTTTCCATTGGAGTCTACACCGACACTCGTTCTTTGGGCATTGGCTGTCCCTTTCCCAGCACTGAGCAGACCGACATTATCATCATCATATTCCTCCTTAATCTTTAACACTGTCTTCATCAGCGCCAACTGGCTCGAATTTCCGAAAAAACTGTGGACGCTGTCCTTAAGCTCAAGGTTTTTGATACCGTCAGCAAGATTGTCTTCGAGTGGCGTCGCATCTGTATTGTCGGTGGAGGTTCGGTATACTGGCTCGGAGTATAAAGCTGTTGGATCGGTTGGATAGAGTGACGTCGAGTTCACATAAGGATTTGAAGAATGACTTGAATGCGGAGAAGGATTTGGTAGAAGCTCTGGAGTAGTACGAGAACTACTCGTGCGTGGGCCAGCTTGCGACAAGGCTTTCTCTAATGAGCGCGCATATGCCGCTATTTCCGTGAGCGTACGATGGAGGAAGGTGTTGT
The DNA here is from genome assembly GCA_027921425.1 of Lentinula novae-zelandiae. NCBI lineage: Eukaryota > Fungi > Basidiomycota > Agaricomycetes > Agaricales > Omphalotaceae > Lentinula > Lentinula novae-zelandiae. Next base: position 8,867 of record MU823972.1, on the reverse strand, counting down.
TGTTCACCGGTACTTGATATGAAGGCGCATCTAGAATTGTAGATATTTGGTTTCTAGCAAATGTGAAATTGTTCGTCGCGTTTGGGATATTGGGTTGATTCGGCTGGGTAAGTTCCGGTGATGCTGCGGTAATGTTGACAAAAGTCGTTTTTTTCTGAAAAGAGTTGGGAGAAGGAAGGATATTGACGATCCTTTGTTAACACACCTTTCTTGAAGAGCTATGAGTACATTCAGAGTTCTACGATGGAATTCAGACCCTAGAAATAGACGCGTCAAGCGTGAATCCTCACGAAAGCTTTGCAATTCGAACAGATATTTCCGGGCATTTTGGCGCTGTCACCTGTTCAGAAAGCCTTTAGTTGAGCGCATTATCAAGATCTATGAACCGATAGCTCTTACATCGGACTATGATAACGAAGCCAAGCAATCGTTAAATTGGGCGCAGGTACGTTCGATGAACACAGGGAACTAACTCTTTCTCTGTCAAGAGCTTCAGTGAAGATCACATCGATCCAAGAAACCAACATACCTGTCTACACGCATCGCAAGCACCTGGTGTTCGACGTTTCTTGAATCCACCAGATGGTTCATCGTATAATTGCACTTCAGCCTCGGGTGCTGCCATTGTGGTTAAGTGGGACTCCTGGAAGGTTCCAATTATGCAGCCGGAGAGACAGGCTTTGGAGGAATTCCGACTAGAAAGGAATGATAGTCCATCTTCGCGGAAATGTATGAACCGGAGAAAGTGAGTCGGAATAATTTATATATATAGGCGGCGAGTGATTATGTACGTGACTGCGCCGCACTCTACAGCCTAACGAACTTTCAGCTGGTACTTTTCGAAACATGACCCACCGATTTTATCTCCAGTGTATAGGCTCAAATAATTCTCTCGCTCTTGAATATCTCCCCTTCTCAAAATAGGGCCCACAAACACCCATCTCTCCTCATTCATCATTGAATATTTTTCATCGCACCAAAACAGATAATACCATTCCCTCCAGCGTCGCATGCCAACTAATAAAGAATTTCGACAACTCCATGCACGAAGAACGATGACCTCAATAGGATAGAATCTACCCAACGATTTAGGTAAGTGGAATCCGAGCATATTCCCCCCAGACTCCTCTGACTCGAGATAGCTCTAGCTCTTCAGACTTATCTTATCTTTCTCCGTGTACATTGCTCAGCATCGGTCGTGAAGACATCTGCTGAAGCCAGCTTGAAGTAGCAGGACCTAGCATTCAAATATGAGCGGACCTTGCGATGTCATTTTTGAAGAAAGTTAGTACCGACAACATCGCTATGCGAGATGCGCCTCAGCATCCCATGAGACTAGACAGTGGTTAAACAGAAGATGGATTGGGCTGTATCATTATGTACTTGGCAACCTTCGAATGACACGAGGCGTTCAGCTCCTGGATCGAGCCGTATAATAAACTTTCATTCCTTTCCTTTCCAGGGCTATATATCTCTCCTCGGTTCCCTCGACTGTGCAGTCATTTCCCTCTTCTTCCAACCTACTAGTCACTGCCTGCTCCCCACTTGAACTCAGCGCTATAATGTTCGCAATCGTCTTCATGATATCCTTCCTCGTTGCGTTCGGTATTCAATACATCGAAAAAGCTCTAAGACATCCATTGAACCGGTTTCCTGGGCCTCAATTAGCAAGGCATACGACCTGGTACAGAGCTTACTATGAGCTCATTAAAAAGGGTGGCTGGCTGAGGCAGCTTGAAGTGCTTCATGCTATATATGGTATGTCTTGATTGTCCCTCGTGAACATCTATTCTTTTCCTACTCTCAACGTTTTTGTGCGTTCAGGACCTATCGTGAGGGTGGGACCCAACGAAGTCAGTTTCCATTATTTTCACTTTTTGTTTAGTAAATTTCTTGCGGCTACTACAGTTACACTTCAATGATCCTCGTGCATATGGTGAAATTCACGCTCCGGGGTCTCGTTTCCACAAAGATGCTGCTTTGTACAGTATTTTTGGCAATAAGTCAGGATCTGTATTCACTACATTGGATCCTCAAGTTGCAGTTGTGGTCAGGAATATACTTTCTCCGTACCTTTCACGACGCGCCATCGTCCCAAGAGTTACAATTATACAAGAAAAGGTTAGTCAGTCATATGTTTCTCTCCTCGACCTGATTGATTCTGAGCCCTGGCCAGGTCATTGATTTTATATCCCGGTTAAAAGCCCATAATACCTCTGGATCTGGAAAAGCGATCAACCTGGACCACGCCGTTCATTCAGTGGCATTGGATGTCCTCACTTCGTTGATTTTCTCCAAACCATTCCATGTCCTCTCCGCTCCTGAGTTCGACCATCCGTTCATTCAGCACATCGAACCAACTTACACCAACATCTGGCTCAAGAAATATCTTCCAGATATGAACACTCCCTTCCTGGTAGCATTCACGCGTTTTCTGTCGAAATTCAATGCCGTAGCGAATGTCTTTGCGGCCCAACTCGAGCTAGTCAAAGAAGACCTTGATCTCGCGCTGCAGGACGTTGAGGTTCTTCGTAACGGAAATTCTAGCTCTGTGACTGACGATACAGAAGAATTCGAGAACGACTTGACACAAACAGCCGCGACAGATGGACCTCTCTATCCCTTTTTTCTCCGGAAGGTCCATGAGCAGATGCAGAAATCAATGAACTCTCCTAATACATTGAAACGATTACAGCAATTACTTGGACGCAATAGACTCATTGGTGAAGGATTCAACTTGCGCTTTGCAGGAACGGACACTATAGCGAATACGTGTGTAGTCGGCATTAGGTATCTCCTTTCGCATAAAGATATTCTCAAACGCGTGGTGAAGGAGCTTGATGAAGCATGGCCGCAAGACGATGATATCGCCTACGAGGATTTGGAGAAATTGCCGTATCTGGTCTCGATTGTCTTCTCAACTTGGGTTCAATTAGATACTGATATACCGTCCTTGTTCACAGACCGCAGTAATCAAGGAAAGTCTTCGTTTGTCTCATGGAGTCGTCACACCCTTGGGAAGAGTTGTCGGTCCGGAAGATGTTATGATAATGGGCGAAAGTATACCGACTGGTGTAAGCAATTTTTCTCTAATCTTCCTCGCCTGCCTATAGATAACCGAGTGAACTACTTCCTAGACAATTGTAGGAATATCATCTGTGTTCGTTCATTTGAATACGAAACTCTTCCCTCAACCTACCAAGTTCAATCCTGAAAGGTGGTTGAAGGAGTCGCCATCGAGGACAATGGATTCAATGAAAAAGGAATCTTCCTCTGATGTGACCGAAATCAACGCAGACAAGTATCTCGTAAGCTTCAGTCGGGGACCACGATGCTGCATCGGGATTCAGTAAGGCTGTAATTTCCTTTATTCGGGCGGTAGTAATTCTAATCTCAAATTGCGGACATAAAGTCTTGCTTGGTGCGAGCTATACATCGTCTTCGGATTCCTCTTCCGAAAACTAGAGTTTGTACCTGTAACTGAATTGGACCCTAAGTGAGTGTACCATACCTTCGTCTCACCGTAGCGATACTGATAATCTCTGCTTGAATATCATGATGATAGCCAACCTCTTCAATTCAACGATTTCTTTATCCCAACTTATCCGGGAGATCCATTGCTTGTCACCGCCAGAGAAAGAATGATCTTTCACAATTGAAACAACTACATACGAGTATCCCTGGAATGCTCCCTTGTGCCTTGCTTGCATATATAGATCCCAAACCTTCCCAAACTCCCTCCACATGTTGTTTTATCGTTCTGTTACAGGGACCTCTCTAAATCCGCTGTTAATTGAGTCCCTTCCCGCGATACGAGTGGCTTGGAGTTTGAGCTTGACGCACTAAGGCATTTTACAGTGTGTACCATCGAAGAGTAACGACTGTATGGTAAAGAGTTTCTGTCGATGAGGACGGAGATAGGTCGGACCTTAATTGTGATTGAGCGGGCCGAACATTTTGAATTACCTAATAGGTTGTTTGATTGAATGCGGAGAAAAACTCGATTTTCGTTCTTCCTCTCTTTCTTGAATTACATTGTCGGTATTCCTCCCTCTTTCTCTCTAACCCTGCTGCCATTCTCGAGTCTTTGCTGTACTTGCCCGCTGTGCTAATCTTTCTGTCATTCTTGAGAGTAATCTACCCAGGTCCTTCTGAACAAATACTTGTAAGTTATCAGGGATTCCCCTGTCTGCTGAGCAGAACTAATCTTGATATAATGACTAGAATTTGTTGCCTACCGCTCTTTTGTGAGTAACAGGGTTTAAATATCACCTAATCTATGGACTCACGCACTTAGTTTCGTAGACACCACTGCTAAACTTAAATCACATCCACACTTCTAAAAATGGGACGTGCGCTGTATTCACAGTCTTATTCTCCAGCAATCCGCGAGCCTTCATCCTCTCAATATGAAAAATGGAGTATCAGCAACCCTTTCGATCCAGATTCGGAGGAATTCTTCGAGGGAGCTCAGTATGAAGCTTTTCTTCCTACGCCCACCAACTCCAGCACAAATAACGGCGAATCAGCCATTCCGACCAGAGTGCCTATCAGCGCCACTCGCGCTACAATGACGCGTGACGTTAGCCAGCCCCTAAGAACGTCGCGTGTCAGAATTTCCAGTGAAGACCCATCTGTCACCTCAGCGTCCAATTCCCTGATCTTCGACTCGGTACCACGAGATTTTCCTGACATGGATGCACCCACTCTTCCCATTTCACCTCCACCTGTAACCATCTCCGACTTCATTGACGCAGACATGGAAACGACAAGACCAACTCCTAGTCCCATGGCGGCGGATTCAGACTCTGAAGACCCCATTCGCATCTTGGCTGGATTCATAAACGCTTCGCGGAGTCAGGGAGAGACTGAAACCAACATCAATGTATCCGAGATCCTGCGGCAGTTGGATGAGCGCTGGCGAAGAGAGGTTAGGGAGGCTCAGAATCTTCTACAAGATGATAACGGAAGCCGACCCCAGCGATATCTCCCACCACTTTCCTATCCTTCCTCGAACGCAAGTTCTTCCTATTCTCGTGCTGACTCGCCTTCGTCTCCGATCTTTTTCCCATCTCCGCCATCTGAGACGCTGCCTACACCTCCAACAATGTCCAGGGAACTGGCTGTTTTTCCCGATTCAGAATCATCCCGCCATCTTACCTTTCACTTGGATGAAGATTTGGAACAGGTCGAACGCGAATTGCTGGATTTTGAGTCGCAGAGTGTACTAGACGCAACTGAATCTCTCCCTGCACCATTATCCGAGTCTTCCTCCGCACCTGTAGTCTCTGTCTCTCAATCACAAACTCCTCCTCGTGCCGTTCGTATCCGTCACCATCCTTCCAGCAGTATCGGGAACGAAGTTGGGCTTGACATGTCTCCTCCTCCATCAGTTTCGCCGCGTCTGTACAACTGGTCTCGAACCGGATCAGATTCACGCCCGCGCTACAATTCATTGTCTACTTCGTCCGTGAGCTTTGGAAGACACGAAGGATTGCGTTCTGTGCGAGGCGTTACAATCTCTGAGGGGAGGTTTTAGCGACCGACAGAGAAACCACTCCGAAGAATTTTGCAATCAGGCGGCGATTCGAGCACCTCAAAAGTTGACTGTGTCTTACGGTCGTTAAAAAAAGCACGATATACCAGCTAGCTTTATCCTGGTTTGTGGTCACTATTATTTAAGTATCATCGTCTATCCTTCATCTTTTTTTTCTTTTTGTCTCAAATTTTGTTTATGTGTGTATCTTCTAGTACCCATGTAATGCTCACTGTGTCTTTCTTCTACTCGGTTTGCTGTCGTACACGCTCTTCCATCGGATTCTTTTGCTTATCCAATCAATATCTTATGTGGCATATATATGTTTTTTCATTCTTTTTGTCGTGCCAATTGAGCGTTGTGGTTGTCTCGCCGAGATGAACAGCGGCACGATCATCCTTGATGACCACATATGCTAACTTTGTTCTTCGCCACAGAACTGCAGGCTATAACTACACCTACGAAGTATAAAGTATTCCGCTGTTTTTTTGTTTTCAACCACATCCCCCGGGAACCTTATTTCCGTTAGCGGCAGGTCCAATCCATTGTTCTACTGTCCAATAAGTGGCTCTTTTGGCCACCAGGATCGAGCACTATAAAAGTGGGAGGTGAATCTTGCCTTTTGTGCAAAACTTTTACTCGGAATAATCCACTGCTCGAAATACCTCTTTCACAGACCTTATCATCGAGCAAATCAATCTGGGCCCCATTGATCATGGGACAGCTCTTACACTCTATCCAATTGGCCGCTAAAGAAGAAGAGCGTGCAGTGGCTCGGGCAGCAGCCTCTTTCAATGGTAATAAAAAGAGACTCAAACGAATGTCCCTCCACTATCCTGTTTCTGACCTTCGGTCCACGTCAACGAACGGAGATGAGCAGGAAATGCAAGACTCTGACAAATCAGAGGATGGTGTTGTTGAAGTAGCCGAGTTTTTTGACTCAAGTTCGTCGTGGGTCATACGAGGCCCGAACGACTCGTTCTATGTGTCGAGCCGTCATCCTCCAGTTGGCGCTATCGCCAATGAGCAGGCTTTGGTTCGCGATCTTGCCACCGGCCGTCTTGAATTGGTTGAGCCCAATGACTACTCCTACTCCGATGAAGATTTCGAGGACGAAGAAGAAATGAAACCAGGTCATGCTCAGGAGGAAGACATTTCGGAATCAGAAGAGTTGGGAGAGGAGGAGGAGGAGGGGAGTGAATTAAGTGCGGAAGAAAGCGATGACTCGGACCCGGAGTAACCTATTCAGCGTTCAAATTTCTCACAGGAGGTTTACCAAGAAATATTTGGAGAGGATAATCATGATTTGTCTACATGTCTAGGTTCTGGTGAGGCCCTGGTAGAGAAGTATCTAGAAACATGCACATATGTATAATATTCACCGATTTGAACATTGATATTGTATCCGACGTTGACTACTTTATGTCATTGCAATTTTGGGTATAAAGGCTTCTGCCCTCAATTACCTTCTGCCTGCTCCTTGTTCATCGTAGCTCGAATTCAATATTTTTTCCATTGTAACAAGGAGCGCGCCACACGACTTTCAAGCTCCTTGTATTTGAATATCCAAACCTGGCATGCGCTTTGTGCAGTCATTCGCCACCAGCGGAATACAATGAACGGTCAACATGGGGACGAGTAGCTTCGCTATAAAAGACTCGATTTCACTACGAAAATTATAAGTTAAATCACTACTCCCACTCGAGCCTTTGAATTCCAGATTTCAATGACCAAATTGATCGGAACCATGCGCCACACTGCTAGGCCGCTCGCTCCCTACAATGACTCGCGATATCCAGTCTTCCAATCTTTCGAGCACGATTTCGGCGAGGAGGCAGGGTCCGAAGACTTCCCGGAGAATTTAACCATCTACTGCTCATCCAGCTCCGAACCAGAATTTAGGGAAATGGAACAGCGCCAAACTCGTCTCACAGCGAGCGAAATCGAGAGAACGTGGTCGTCTCTGGCGGAACTTCACAAGGGCCTGGACCTCAGTCGCTTTATGGACGCCGATGACGATGTCAGTTATTCAGACACATCAGAGGACCTTGCTTCGCATTCAGAGTCCTCGTATCCATCCCCACCAGAAAGCGTGAGGGAAGAAAGGGCCTATCTTCACCAGGACGGAACGACTGCCCCACGGGACCTCGTTGATCATCTGCTAGACGCTCCCCAACGTTCCCCTTCCATGGGGTCGTCCATGAATCCCAAGCAGGAATCTGGTCCTAAGGCAGTCCATCAACCAGGTTTACCTCCGTACAGACCCAAGGAAAAGAGGAATCATTTGGGCGGGTCAAAGTGAATCGAAAAATAAGCGAGGGGAGCGAAGGGTCGTATCTCATATGAAGAAACTTTTGCACATAATCACCCATTAGATAGACCAGATAGATCATATTCCCGCTACCTTTAGGTAGTGGGTATCGTAGTGCTTCAATTCAGGAACTAGGATTTTTTGACCGATCAACCATTATTGACTATATAAGGATATTATTCTTTTTTGGTTTGATAATGTGATATATGTTTACATATCAGTCTATATCGGTTTCCCTTCAATGTATTTTCTTTTGCTCTCCGATGTTGCTCACAATTGCTGGCCATTCTTGTGCCGCTGCCAAAGACAACACCATCTCTCAATCCATCATCTCAAGAAGTTTCATTCGATCTGTTGGCTTTGGTGATTGGCAGAAGGATTCAGCACTTGCAACTGTCAAATTTGGACATGCGATTGTGGGCCACTGCACATTCACTCGGCTTTGAGATCATATGATAGCATGTATTGAAAATCAATCATATTTTGGGGCGCGCGGTGGGCACCACGCGCGACTCATTTTCGTGATTTCTTCAAGCATGGTGGGAACGTGTATCTTTGTCACAAGACCCGTGATTAGTCACATGGGCATCACATCAAATGAATTGACAAAACTATTTGTTACATGATGACCATATATAGGCAAAAAAGGTGTACTAAAAAGGAAGTATGGCACTTAAAATTGGCATGAAGCGACATACATAGAGACAAGTCTTCATTTTATTCAGCCTCATAATTTAGCAACTTTACTTTACACTAGCGCACCCCTGCGGGGTGACCTAACACCTCGCTTGCATATTTTTTCTCCATTTCTATTTAGTACAGGTACTCTAAGTACACAACATACATTGCAACATAGCATTTACTCATGGTGGGTAGACTTTGTGACTGACAAGACCATGCCTACAGGGTCAATAACTATAGAGGTTCTGAGGTCAGATATGGGCCGGAAAATGTCATGAAGTCACATGATTGTCACAAAGCAGCAGCGGCGGAGTGACTAAGTGGAGCAGGAAGGCGGAG
>MU823971.1:0-10307 GCA_027921425.1 Lentinula novae-zelandiae | reverse complement strand
GAGGGCTCTCTTTGAGGACCACCAGGGCCGTCGGGCTTCAAAAAGTGATTGATGAATCCTTTTTGGGGTAAAAATATATTGGACAAATAAATAAACACAAATAGATGTGAAAAAGTCGAGCAAGCAAAGACTTACGCAAAGCACTGTAGGTATCGCCCGGCCCGTCACTCGCTCATATTGTGGAGCTCTCATTTTCCCAATCACCATGTCTCGTACTGTGCAGACTTTCGACTTGGCCTCAGGCGTTAAGATCCCTTGGCTTGGCTGGGGAAATGGCTCCGGACAAGCACGTAATGTACCCGTGCAAGCTGGATTGATCGCACTTCAGGCTGGTATTCGCCACATCGATACCGCGCAAAACTATCTGAATGAGGGAGCTGTTGGAGAAACTCTGGCAAACTCTGGCTTATTGAAAGACGAGATATTTGTTACATCCAAGCGTATGCTCTACATATGCGATATGATCTGCGATCATGATTTCATTGATGCTCTTCTATTTAATTGTCAGTGTCGGGACGGAAGTCTGATCCTTCTGTCGATGGATACACAGTTCCTGTCAATGAAGTTCGCTCAGCCATCCAGGAATCTATCAAGAAATTGGGATTCATCCCAGATCTGTTCTTGATCCATAGCCCTCATGTCGCAGCTCATGCAGATCTCAAGAAGACTTGGCAGGTGCTCGAGGAGATGAAAGATGCTGGTGAGCTCAAAGAGATCGGCGTCAGCAACTTTCGTCCGCAAGACCTTGAAGTGGTGTTGGACGGTGCCAAATACCAGCCAGCTGTAAACCAGGTCGGTCAATCATGTATCAGATACGCGTTGGGTGGCCTAATTAATTGTCGAAATTTAGATTGAATATCATCCATACACGTTCGCTCATCTCGAGCCTGTCCTAGCAATTCAAGCAAAGCATGGTATCTTGACCGAGTCATTCGGTCCTCTTACTCCTCTCCTCCGCCACCCTACTGGCGGACCAGTCAAACCGGTTCTAACAAAGATTGCTAAACGCGTTACGGAATCTAATCCGAGTCTTCCCATCCCGGTTGATGAAGTGGTCGTACTTCTTCTTTGGACGCGTGCTATGGGCGTTGTTGCCGTCACAGCCAGTGGAAATGAAGAACGCATCAAGCTCCTTGCGGAGATATCTTACCTTCCGGAAAACATTTTAACCAAGGAGGAGGTTCAAGAGATTACGAGTGTAGGAAAGACTGTGCACTTCAGGCACTACGTGAGCTATCTGTCCCCGAAGTCCCTATTGTCGATGCTGATCCAGTTTTCAGAGAGAACACATGGAGAAAGACTTTGCGTTGCCCGATCTGCCAGATGGAACTACCTGAAAGATAGAAATAAGCTGAACGGAAGTCCCACCAAGACCAGTGTATTATAGACCTAGATTTAACAAGAGCATGGAGTAATGAGCACGATCATTGTCACTGTAGTTTACTTATTGCCTATCTGAAGATGTCTAGCTCCGACCGAGTACCCCCGGATCGTTTCATGAACCATTTGAGCGGAACGTTCCGGAATTGAAAGCTCACGTTTCGGAAGAACAAGGAAGAAATCGCCGTAAATAGAAATGTTTTCGCGCCCTTATTGATGCGAAAATATTCGCGAACCCGGGACGCATCGTTCACATGTCCTCCTCGAATAAGCATCATGGAAATATAGGAATTGTCCCCGCGCTCTCCCGGCAGAATTCAATGAAGTCATATAGAATCCCAAGCATAAAAGGCTGGTTTCTTATGAGATAGTCACCAACCATCACCCCTTCGATTCCTCTACAAACGCCACCAACATGAAGGTCAGGAGATGTTACCTTTGTTGAATCGCAGACGTTCATCGATGATCAGGTCCTCGCTATTTTATACAACGGCTTCAACGCTGCAGTGAAAGAGCCTCGCTTACTGGGAACAGTTGAGAACAAGGTAATCCTGGTGATACAGAGTGTATATGAAGGCGTACCTAATATTCATCCAGCTTGGAATAGACAAATGGCTTGCATCGCGAGGTCATGAGTTTATTGGTACGTTTGACGCTGTTATCATCTCTATCATCCATTGACCAATCGTTCACAGTGAGTCTAGTCTCCTTCCGTTGGTATATGGAATTGAGCTGTCCTTAGGTTTCCAGCGACAAAGAAGGACCAAACAGTGATTTTGAAAAGCATTTAGTTGATGCAGAGGTACATACCATGGAAATCACGTTGAATCAACTTACCGAAAATTCCAACTGTAGGTTGTTATCACAACACCTTTTCACCCTGGTTACCTCACGCGAGAGCTCATGGAAAAGGCGAAGAATTTGAAGATCTGTATCACCGCTGGAGTAGGCTCTGACCATATCGACCTGAACGCTGCTGTAGACCACAAAATCCAAGTCCTCGAGGTCCGGAATCTAGTGCCATCTTGTCCTGATGTAACGTTGACTTTCTGCAGGTCACTGGCTCTAATGTTGTCTCTGTTGCAGAACATGTTGTGATGAACATCCTGACTCTGGTTCGTAACTTTGTCCCGGCCCATGAGATGATCGAACGCGGTGACTGGCAAGTTTCCGATATCGCTCGCAACGCTTTCGACCTTGAAGGCAAAGTTGTCGGAACGATTGGTGCAGGAAGAATCGGCTATCGCGTCTTACAACGTCTCGTTCCCTTCGATTGTAAAGAGCATCTGTATTATGATTACGCGAAGCTTCCTGTTGAACGTGAGCAAGCTATCAAAGCTCGTAGGGTCGAGGATATCGAAGTGCGTCATTGATTTTTTTTGTTCAATCGGGGGTTTCATCTTACATATGGAAAACGTGTAGGAATTCGTCTCCCAATGTGATGTCGTCACCGTCAATGCACCTTTGCATGAAGGTACTCGCGGGCTCATCAACGAGAAACTATTATCTAAATTCAAGCCTGGCGCATGGCTCGTCAACACCGCTCGTGGTGCCATCTGTGACACGGATGCCGTTGCAGCTGCCCTCAAGAGTGGTCAGCTTCGTGGTTATGCTGGCGAGTATCTCCTGGTCTGATCATCAATGAAAGATTATGTTTATATTTTCTGCCACAGGTGACGTCTGGAACGTCCAGCCCGCTCCCAAGGATCATCCTTGGCGCACAATGAAGAATCCTCTCGGTGGGGGAAATGGCATGACTCCTCATTATTCTGGAACAACCCTCGATGCTCAGGCCCGGTATGCCGCTGGTACAAAGAGTATCTTAGAAAATTACTTCGAAGGACGGGAGCAAGAACCCGCGAATGTCATTGTTGGCCACGGTACGTGGACTTATCACAAAGCGGTCATATTTCTCTTGCTGATCGTGAAACTCCTTCAGGCGCATGGGCGACCAAAGCTTGTGAGCATCTCATTCCGTTGGTTAATGACATTGACAATGACTGACCTTTTTCTAGACGGTCAACGTTAGAAGGGGTTAAGGATCACTGCATTATACTTCTTTCAAGCAACCATTTCTGTATGATATATTCCGAGTGCAGAGAATGCATATCAATTCAAGCCACATTTCGTGAGAGACTTTACATACGATACGCCATCCTATCAAAAAGAAAACTCGCACTTTCTTTCGACCTCTATATCAGGTCAGATCAGAATGTTGCTATGTATGTTAGATGATTCTCAGCAGGCCTGCCTGACCACCTTTTCCATATTCCACTTTCTCCGATCGTTGTCTCGAGCGAGCCTGGCAACTCATTCCCTTCGCTGAAGACGAGCTCCCGTATAGCAAGAAGATTTGATTCACGGTTGAAATTGTGATCATCCGCTCGTGAACACAAGATAACGATAATGTTGTTTGCGCGCCAGCTGTGCCATCACCATCACCATGACACGCCCAAGTGAACAAACCGACAGAGGCAAAGGATGCAATCTGGCAAGAGTGTTTGGCTCAGCCGACGACTGATTGCGCTGCCCGACAATGATATCAAAGAGGCTTGTGAGCTGCTGTCTTGCGAGATGTTTGGAACCTTCCGGCCCCTTCTGAACTCAGCTCGGGAGCTACCAGTCCCTGAGGATATTCACCGGTTCCACCACCTGCAGTAAGAAAGAAAAATCTGGTTTGAAGAGAAAGGCCGTAGCCTTCGAGAGAACTGTTGTTGTAAGTAGATGGCGAGAGAGAGAGAGAGACGATATCTACATAGCTTTGTCATATGATTGGCGTCTATTTATAACATACAACCTTCCGCGCGACATCCATGTTTTCGGGCCACAATCGTAAATTGTACTTACAGTTGCAAGGATTTGGAGAGAATTTTCCGTGGAGTGGGAAGGGGTCAAATCTTGGAGGAGGGTCTCGTGAAATCGTAAATTTCTTCTAGGGAACGATTTGATGTATCTACATAGAGAATCATGCACAAGAGTCCTACAAGACTTCGACAGTAAACAAAGCTTTCTCGAAAATTGACCCCCGATTAGTAGTACAACTCCTCGATCTTTTACTGATACTACCCCCGAAAGGTCTTCTGAGCTGCAAACTTTTCTTGAAACTCGGGTCAAAGAATCTACTTTATCACTTCCGTCGCTTTAACGTACAAGTTGGTTGGGCTGCTGATTTCAAACAAGGCCCGGATCGAAAACTAGTATTACTGTCGGTAAGCCTCGCTCTTTAATTAGCTTGGCCATGTACCGTCTGACTTCTTCGAAACCTGAATAAACCACAGAATCAACCTGGAAAGACTCTGATCATCAATGAACGATCCTCTGTGCGGTAACTGCACTCACACGCCCCGCGGTAGCATTTAGATGGGTCGATGAGCGTCTTTATATTGCACCCAAATTGCACAACGCCAAATCCGAAAAATATCCGCCGCCATTGTGGACCATGGTCAGACTTACCGGTGGTTGCTTGTGCAGTGACACGTCAAAGCCCTCTGGTCCCGGTTTCCAATTTATAAGGAAGGAAACCGCCCATTCTCAAAATCCAAGCAACTTACCCCCGAAACCCCCCACATAATGTTCTTGACCAAACAGCTACGACTCGTCCTACAGTCCACTATTATCGTGGCTGGCCTCGCAGCCTGTGTAGGAGCGACCATCCTCTATGCAGGAGTCAACGAGGTAGGTGCTGCTATGATATATTACTGTCTCTGGTTCGTGTTTAATCCCTGTTTCGTAGTCTGGTGGTGAATTCGGAGTTTTTGGTTCACCTGGGACAGGACTGCCTGGAGAGTTTGGCGTTACCTACGACTTCATCACCGAAGTACACCAGGCTCTTACAGTCAAATCCTTCTTCTGACATTCTTTCTATCAGAGTACCGTCGATACATTCGTTGACACGAACCAAATCAACTTTTTCCGTGTTACGTTCTTGATGGAAAGAATGTGTCCTCTAGCAACTGGTCTTGGGAGTACTTTCAATGAGACCGTTCAGTATTTTTCCGTTATATTCATTTCCAAAACACAGCTGATATGCATGGGGTAGTATTTTAGTGAATATGAAGATGCAATCAACTATATCACCGTTACCAAAGGTGCATATGCGTTAATTGATCCTCATAATTACATGGTCAGTTGCTTCTGGTATATCCTCGCATTTACTTGCAATGAAAGCTAATATTGGTTGAACAGAGATACAAGTATTATTCCAAAGAATCTCAATAATAGTCAAGCAGTAACTCGAATTTTCTTTAGTGACCCATCCTCCCAGCCCAACAGCGGAAGCGTAAATCAATTTTATTTCCGTTTAGAAAGTTACCCATTGAATCTTAATCAACAGATCATCGGCGACACTACTGACCCCAATGCAGCTACCACTGAACAATTCCAAGAGTTTTGGACAGAGCTTGCCAATCGCTTCGTCGACAACCCCAACGTCGTCTTCGGCATTAACAATGAGCCTCACGACATGGTATGTGTCGTCTCGTTCTCCATTTCCTTCACATCTATTTACCGACCACTCCGACTTTGACAGGCCACCTCTCTAATTCTACAAAATGACCAAGCAGCTATCAACGGAATCCGTTCTACTGGCGCTACACAACTCATCCTCGCACCTGGAAACGGGTTCACTGGCGGCCATTCCTGGACACAGGTCACTGGTGCTAACGATGATCCATCGAGCGAGTGGTTGAATCAGATCGTGGACCCGTTGAATAATACGGCTATTGATATCCATGAATATCTCGGTACTTCTCGCTTTGTAGTGAGAGATGGTACAGACGCGCTGATTGATAATTGTGTCTCGATAGACGAAGATTTCTCAGGCAGCCACGATACATGCACTCAGCCTGGTGAGCATCTAAAAATTGTGGTGAGTTTTCTAACGTTTGCTGATGCTTCTTCGTGCTATAGGTCCCACTAACCTGGCTGCTCTTACGACTTGGCTTCAAGAAAACAACCTCAAGTAGGTTCTGTACACCATTCTTGACATACAATCGCTGAACCACCTCTAAGGGCTGTTGTCAGCGAATTCGGTGGATCCAATGACCCTACTTGTCTCGAGGTGTGTGCTTGTACTTTTTTGCTTAACACACTTTGTAAGAATTGAAAGCTGAACTTCTGCATGACAGTTGGTACCGCAATTGATCAACTACCTTTCTGAAAACGACGTGTACATTGGCTGGTCGGCCTGGGCTGCAGGTCCTTGTAAGTGTCATTGCGACCCGCCTGCATACTCGCGTTAATTGATCTCTTCAGTCTGGGGAACAAACTCCCCTTGCTGCGGCCCAGAAGTTGGGAGTCTCGAACCCGGTCAACTTGATGAAGAGGGTGGTCCAAAGTAAGTTGCACTAATGATACAATCCACGGACACTGAAATTAGTCTTTGCAAGTGGATACACGACTGTCTGGCAAGCAGTAATCCAGCCCAACATCGATCTTTCCGGTACGCCTCTCAAGCAATTAACCGTCCTCTGCAGATGAAATTGACTGCAAATCGTGTAGATCTCAAACGCAGCGGAGTGTCGAGCTTGTCGTAGGAACAACAAAACGAGTTTGCGTAGTGAAATACTTTGCGCCGTGATGTCTATGATTTTGGAGTCGAATCAAGGCCTCCGAACTATTATAATTTGTCTCAAGACTTGAAAGAGAGGTTGACTTTGGCATAATAAGAGTGACTGGACTGAGTGAACGTAGATTTGAAACCGAAAAGAACCAGAGGAATCTCTCAGGAAGACGGTCTTCCGTTTCTGCGATCGTCTTTCCTTTGCTCAATCTAAACGAGTCACCGCATCAGATGAACTCTATCAGCAGCACATCAAGAACACGCACCCAAGCGTTCTTACACTCCCTATAAGCCTGGAAATAGTCCAGACATTTTTCTCTATCATAGTTGTGTTTGTTCATACATGCCATCGTCGCCTTGGATGCGGCTTCACAAGGGCTATCGAGAGTCGTTCACATTCGTCTGAGAATTATAAGCTCGATAGATAAACTCACTCGATAAACCTAGAAACAACTTCACGGCCCTATAATAATACAGATCGGCGTCTCAGCAGAGGGACATCAACAGCATGCGAGTTGTGTGACGATGTACCTGAAATTGTTCCCTGTAGTTCAACGGTTTGACATTCGCGCTAGCAGGTGGAAGTGGAACCGCATCAGACTTCGTGGACATGGGAGTAACTATCTGCGTAAATTACAAGATTTGACGCCGCTGGATGATCCCAATGAGCGCTCAAGCAACCTTACTTTCAAAGAACTTTTATTGAATATTTGATAGAGCTAGTGAAGATACATATCTAATTATAACAAAGAGAATTACAAAATTGACCGATGAGATAGCAATGCGTGAGCGATAAATTACATTATGAGAAATCATGCAACGACGGCGGTTTCCCCGATGTTTAGAAGTCTTCGTCGAGCACACTATCAGGAGACGATAGTCAGTGAGACGTGTAACAATAGAATAATACCAGACGCACAATGTCTTTGATGCTTGTGTTGTAGTGTTGTCACCAGAATGGTTCACACCAGCCTTTGAGTAATCGGACACTCGCTTCTCAAAAAAGTTTGTCTTCCCTTGTAACGAGATCATGTCCATAAAGTCGAAGGGGTTCGACGAGTTGTACAACTTCTTGTTGCCGAGAGCGACGAGTAGTCGATCGGCAACGAATTCAATATATTGACACATCAATGTCGCGTTCATGCCGATCAAGCTCACAGGAAGCGCGTCTGGATAAGAGTGGTCAAACAGCAACACGAAGGAGGTAATGGATAGCACACACCAGTCAAGAACTCTTGCTCGATAGCGACTGCTTCTTTGATAATACGTTCAACGGTGTCTGGATGGGGACGACGACGGAGGTGGCTGAAGAGAAGGCAAGCGAAGTCGGTATGCATACCCTCATCACGACTGATGAGCTCGTTTGAGAACGCCAAGCCAGGCATTAATCCACGTTTCTTCATCCAAAAGATGGATGCGAAGGAGCCAGAGAAGAAAATGCCTTCAACAGCAGCAAAGGCTACGAGACGCTCGCCGAAAACCGAGTGCTCGTCACTGATCCAGCGAAGAGCCCATTCGGCCTTGCGCTTGATGCAAGGAATGGTCTCGATAGCATCGAAAAGGAAATCACGTTCGACAGGGTCTTTGATGTAGGTGTCGATCAGAAGAGAGTAAGTCTCAGAGTGAATGTTCTCCATCATAATCTGGAACCCGTAGAAGCAACGTGCCTCGGCGACCTGTACTTCGTTCGAGAACCGTTCGAGAAGATTCTCGTTAACAATGCCATCAGAGGCGGCAAAGAACGCGAGGACACGGGAGATGAAGAATCGTTCGCTGTCATTCAGGCGGTTGTTCCAGTCATGAAGGTCTTTTGATAAATCCATCTCTTCCGCAGTCCAGAAAGAGGCCTCGGCCTTCTTGTACATTTGCCATATCTGAGATATGCATTAGACGCCTCTAGAGTAAATCAGACGCGTATCTAGACGTACCTCATGGTATTGAATGGGGAACAACACAAAACGACGTCTTGACTCTAACAAAAGTGGTTCTTCGCCTGAAAGGACGATTAATACAATTGACGCGTAAGACTCCTAGAGGACCACGCGTACTCTCTGGCAATTCGACCTCTCCAACGAACCGTTTGTGCAAAGCAGCGAGTTCCTCAGGGGATGTGGTCTGAGTGGTTTCTTCTTCCACGCATTGCTCTTCATTCTCCTCTAGAGAAGCCGGTGAGGTAGAGCGACGTTTATCGTCAACAACGGCCTTCTTCGCAGATTTCTTAGTAGGCGATTCGAAGGTAAATGAAGCTAGGGCAGCGGCAGCCTGTGAAAACAACTGAGTCTACACGAAGGCAGATACATAGCACGAAAATCTTCACCTTTTTGCTAGGAGTAGGCCCAGGAGAAGGGTAACGCGTAGGAGTGGTAGACATTTGCAAAATGAGTGGGGGTGTGAAGGTAAGGTGGTGGTGGTGGCACTGAGTGAGCGACCAACTTTTGGGTTGCTTTTTAAACCAAAAAAATTCTCGCGGTGTCGTTCAACGACGCGGTGCACGTGACCATATCCGGATATTGACTCATCCTGCGGGCCGACTATTCTGAGTTGGTCAGTGAGAAAGATTCAATCAACATAACGGTGAGCTTGTATGGTTCGATGGCGTAGTTGGTTATCGCATCTGTCTAACATTCCACATGTTGCACAGAAGGTCCTCAGTTCGAGCCTGGGTCGAATCATAATATGAACCGCTTCAATTTTTTTTGGAATGTTATACAGTGATTTTGGCGTCCTTGATACACTTGGACTCCTTGATACACTTACCGTAAATTTGTTTTTTGGGTCATTTATTTCTGTATTGAGTATCTCAAAACAATGCAACATATATGGTGCATGCTTGGCCAAAATTTCTAAGTGTCAGCTATTAGTACTGCAGACATATGAGCAGATATGCCAGATTTCAGAGCTCATTTTTGATTGTAAGTAATGTAAGCAATTTGTATTATGAGTGGAAGAAGTACTGGTACATATTCATCACAGTCATCCTGAGGTGGCCATCAAAAACTGTCTTTGAACAGACTGGAGCCCCCACCTCCAACATTGTCTGTGTGGTACACATCTGCAAAACCTGGATATTCGGCTAAGGGTCCGAAAGCAGTTGGGAGCACTTCCCAGCAGTGAAAGCACTCAGAGCATACTGCTCTCAGTGCTTTCAGCACTGGGATCTGCTGGGATCTGCTCTCGGCCCTTAGCCGAATATCCAGGTTTTGCAGATGCATCTTGCCACAAATTCTTCTGCAAAAGCCTCTGCCATAGCTTGTCAACAAAAGTCTTGAAAACAATGACCAAATCAGGATGGCCAATTTGCCACATTTTCTAGAGTATTCAAGGATGAATGGAGCTGACCAAGGGGGAGGTGGATTGGAGAGAACAG
>MU823969.1:0-12409 GCA_027921425.1 Lentinula novae-zelandiae | reverse complement strand
TTAGCTATAGCCCCTTGGCATTCTACACTGGAAACTGCAAAGTGCGCTACCCCTTGAAAGCGTGGGAATATTGAATGATCTAGGCAAATTCAATGTTTCTCCGACTTTTTGTCAATGTGCAACTGGTTACATGTAAGTCCGACTCCATATTGAGTCCGATTTTATTTTTTGTGCACATTGAACACCATACGTTCGCATGGTACTGCTGATGCTTGTACGGGAAGCAAATCAAGCACAATTCAATACAAACATGGAAAATTGTGTTGATTCTAAGATGATTGTTGAGCAAATTTGTAATGCATAAGAACGTCTGCTTACCAGATCCCAAAAATGGATTATATCAAAATCATTGAGCTCTGACTCGGCAAGTACACCCATATCAATCCACCTGTGAAGTTTCTGCTGGACAAGTTCTTCTGCAGATGGTGCTTCGGAATCTGGCTCTTGTGAAGGCAGAGAGGAATTCGAGCTAACAGAACAAAGGCTGGCTGATTTGGTAAGTGAACTCTTCATTCGTTGCATTGCAAGCAGTCCCACTCCTTGAGCACGAACAGATGAAGAAGTAATACCCAATACAGGATGTCGAGTAGCAGGGGGTTGGCTTAATGAAACTGGCATTGAACACTGGTATTCCAGCATCTGTTCATCATGTAAATGGATAGTAGATGGATAGAAGCAAGAATGTACATACTGAACTCTTGAGCCACTCCTGGGCTTGATCTGCATTGCTTCGAGGCCAATTCCCATTGATCCAATTGAGCTTTGTTGTTGGATTAATAGCTAATGCAAAGTCTGAGAATTGCAGATAATTAAAAAAGGATCATAGGACTTACCCATGGCAAGGGCGTAAATTCGAGTACCCCGAGCTTTGTCCACATATTCATGAAGCTTACGAAGAGATACTTTGATAGTATGTGCTAGATTTGGAAGAGTGGATTTCATGAGTCCGAGCATTTCAATGAGACCCTCGTAAAGTAGAAGTACAATGGATAAAGTAGGAGTTTTCTCAGCAGAAGCGAGTTCCTGAATGGAGTGGAATAAGTAAAGATACTCCCGGATATCATTCAGAACTTGGATATCCACAGCGGAGAATAGCACTGTGTCTGAAAGCTTGGGATCATTTGTGGTAAACCGCTCGATAGCCTGCTGGATGGATTAGAAATGTAGTTAAAAAGGATCCTGAGCCTTACTGGATAAAGCTCAAGAAAGCGGTCAACCATAAAAAAGGTAGAAGACCAACGGGTATCCACATCCCGCAGGAGAACAACTACACGTTCGAGAAGTCCATCTGCATTGTCGCTGCCATCAGCACACTCACGCATGCCATTCTTCTGCATCTCTTTGCGCATGGACATGACAGTGTCCTGAAAGTCATCCTGGCGATTTCCTGATGCACGGCATAGCGTGATTAGCTGGCGTACTCTCGATACGAGGTCACTTTCAAGTGACCTCCAGTAATCTTCAGTCTGGACTGGATTGTCATCAAGCCATGCATCAGTAATTTCATCACCTGAGACACCGTCGTCATCAGTCTCTCCTTCATTCAGGGGAGGAAGTGAAGTGATGAATGACAGGCCTGTCTTCACAGCAATGTTGATTACATGAGGAAAGCACCTAATTGTATAACATGAATGCTGAATAGGACATAGTACAACAGAATGAACATACCCGATACGGTTCCCATCTCTGTGAAACAGTACATCACGTACAGTGAGCTCAAATTCAAGGGATGCCATCATAGTGTTATTGTTGGATGCATTGTCAAGTGTGATTCATCAGGAAACAATAACTTGTCTACAAGTCCTCACGCTTGGGGTACAGACATTCTGATAGCCGATATAGCTGCTGCGCCGAGCATAGTAGTGCTCAGTAGTCATGGTAGCACTTGTGCATCATGTATGTAGTCATTGTAGTGCTAGCCCAATGTATACATAGTCCCCAGTAATGTCCATAACTGCTGCTTAGTTTCTATATAGTTTACAAACTTGCCTTTAGACTACAAGTACTTCGATAGATCTTCAAAACTATTAGTTGAGCAATAAATGTATTTTCATGAAACAAATTGAAGACGAAAGTATCTATTCAGTATTAAACAAAAGCATCACTGTGTCTCCCGATACTTGCTAATAAGATGACGATTAAGACTATCAAGAACCTTGTCCGCCTTGAAGCTTCCATCAGCCACACTCGTAGAAATGACTCCCATGCGGTTGAAGATCTCTTTCCACAAATGAAGCTTGTTCTCCAACTCGTCAACATGAGCCTTGACACTTGCCAACTCATCCTCGGAGTCCTTTAATCAATGTTTGAGTTCTATATTTGTAGCTAATAGAGCAGCGGCGTTGTATATCGGCTTCTCCTGTGCGGAATCGACAATGTGATTTTCAATTTCCAGGACAGGGGAGTCTGCCGTGTATGGTGATTGTTCGTTTTTTGGGATGGGAGAGGCAGCGGGGTATAATAACGAGGAATTCTCCTTCTTCGGTGAAGCAGTTAGATTTTCACGAAAGCCTAGTACTTAAGAATTGGTGTTTTGACCACAGGCAGGAAAACCGAGGACATACCTTTGTCTAAGAGATCATAACTCTCAGACCCATATCTTTTGGGGTCATAATGATATGTCCTTGGGTCCTGTGAATCCCCATTTGGTAGGTGATCGAACTTGTGCATAGTCGACTCAATGCCCGAAGTGACAGAATCTGAGTCATTGCCTGAAACAATGATTTCGCTACTTTTTGTTGTGGTGTTCCACCTTGCATTAAACTCTTGCATGTGCTCAACGTATGTATAAGTTTGTATCTGTGAATCCTCGGCCCAGCTTAGTCTAGAAAATCTCGGTAAGATAGTAGTATGCTTATACAAAAGAACAGAACCACACACTCTTTGCACTTGCGCTGTCCTCTTATACCAGAGCTCCGAGGAGTGGGAGAACCACTGTCAGCCTCTTCTGTTGCCCTGGCAGAATGTACTTTATACCGTCGGTGTCTTCCCTTCGTAGTAGTGTGAGAACGGGAACTAGGCTGATATGGTGAGGATGAAGCTGGCCTATATCCCGCGTGTTTGCAATATGAAGGCGACACACTTTGACTGTGACTGAGAGAATGCCGAGAAGACATTGTCATAGTTTGGTGCAAAGAATGACATGGCAACATCACTGGTTAAATTCACGAGAATGGGTTTGATATACTTCAAAATTGTATACTAGATACGGTACATAGAAATGCATGTATTCTGACAACGTATGAGATATGTTATGTGTACTGGAAGGTGAAGTAAAGTGGATGGTGCTACTGGAAAGGTATCAGGGCTCTGGTTGATTATGCATACGGGAATACACACCAGTTCCAGAGATTCTACTGCATTATTTGTAATTGCTTTCTCCGCATCTCATGCTCTTGGTCATCCTTTGCCTTCTCATAGAGAAAAAACCGATGTTGGAAAAGGTAAAAGTCAGGATGTTGAAGGTAAGGATTGAGGTAGAACTTTTCAGCTGAGTCAAGGATATTTGCGCTATCCCAGGCACGATTCATCATTTGACCGAAATGAGGTGTAAGGTGGCAGGTTTGAACAATCTGGGATAGAGGAAGAATGGTGCCATGTTTTGCATGCTGTTGGTGAGCATAGGAAGTTTGGAACATGTTGGAATTGGGTACTGGATGTCTGTTGAATGACTTGAACAGGTGAAGAAAAGCAAGTGGCTCTGACTGTGTATGGATCAACAATGGAAGTTGAAATATCAGCAGTACACGAGCAGCTTGTAATCCTGGAGAAACAATAATTAGAAGAGAGAAATCTAGTGATTCAGCGTACGCACCATGCAAAGGCCCTTTCATGGGGTCACTTTTATCAGTGCGGATAAGAACTGTACTCATCTTCGCTGGCTGGGCAGCTTTCAGACCACGCGCTGTTATTTCAGCTGACAGGGCTTGTGTGGCTTGTATAACATCAACAGACTTTTCGGAGATGGCTTCAGGCAAAGGAGGTAGATGGATACGAGCTTGTTTGTAGATGGGAATGAGCATATTAGGAGTGAGATTACAGTTATTGGGGTCGTTGATGAGGGAGTTACGGTACAGGTAGTCGTTGAGGTACCAAAGAAACCAGTCAGCGTGGAAATCTTTCTCGACTGAGTCAATCGTGACCTGCACTCGCGGAGTCTTTGCCACATGGTATTCTCTGTCAGCACTTAACAGTGAGTCTTTGGTCAGTTTCCCTGCAGGTTCATCCAGCTCAGCATCATCATCCTCTTCTTCGTCATCGTCCTCCAGGTCTTGTGGAATGTAATCACTCACTGCCCATTTCAAATACACTGTGAATCAGTGGACAGCCTCCTGACGTGCCAACCAAATTGTCATCTGAACCATGAAATTCCGTCAGTTGGATGCTCGATATCCAGCTTTTGCAAGATCGATGTGCAGCCGTTCTGACATCTCGGTATTGAAGTTATCATTGGTTCCCCGTGAGCAGATCGATTCGACATAGTGTTTTATGTTGTGGACTTTGTTGATATTGAAGAATTTCCGTATTTTTAGGTCAACAAAGATCAGCATGGAAGGTTTGCCATGCTAAATGCATTGCGGCAAGACTCTTGTCACAATGAGTTTTGAAGTGAGCATAATACATGAAATCTTCCAAGGCTTGGACTGCTCGTATCACCCTGGGTTCGGCAGCACCTGCAAGAGTTCCAAGGAATACTTTTGCCATTGAGCGATACTCCCCGCCAGTCCATTGCGTGACTTTTGAAATACCTTGCTTGAAGTGACGAAGGGTCGGGTGAGTCGGCATAGCTTGGTAACGCATGTCAATTTCCTCCTGACCATTTTTGATAGACTTCTGTGCCCAGGAGGCCACATGGTCTGAAAACACTCCCTTATGAAGTTGATGGAGAAGGTCAGGTGTGATGCACTCAAAGATATTACAGAGAGGTAGGTCTTTCCAGAATGGATTCATCGGTCGCAGGTTCTGATCCTCAAATTCCGGTGGTTTCCAGCCTTTTGAGTGTCGGGCAATTGCTTCCACTATCGTGACTGGATCTCGGTATGTTGAGTTCAGTGGGCCTGGCTCCCCTCTCTCCGTAGGCGCAACAGTACATCTTGGACAGCTGTTCTCGCTGCAACAAGCAACCCTGCATTGCTCGGGATAGTCTCCTACATATGCAGCTAAAAGAGCGTTCACATCGCGAAGGTAGCCATCTGCACATGCCATTTCTGTAGGTGCTAGACCTTTAGCAATCAAGGGTTTGAGGATTGTCCGCATGCAGTCGTGAAAAAGCTGACATCCGACATCAGAACACTTGTCTTCTGAATAGCATTCAAACTTCGATATGGGTATATAGCCGAGTAGAACCCATGCACTGGACGATGGTTTCCGTCTCTCTGCCTTAGCAATGTTACCCACAGTCAGGTATACTGGCCATGCTTTCTTATCACTGCAGAATGTGGAGAGTCTGGTCTTGTCAGATGCAATAATGATCAGTGCAATTGTAGCACCGTCGGGGAGCATATCCTAATTATCTCATGTAATTCTGATCAATATTCATCAGACTCGAACTTACCTGTGTATCCCACCACCAGTTTCCGGTCCACATTTCATTATATTTGCGATTCGAAGGAACACCATCCTTCTGCTGCCGAAAGACTTGTTCTGGCTTGAAGACTTGATCGTTGGCAAAAAGAGGATTGGCGAGAATCTCTGCGACACATTCAAGAGGATTGCGGTGCCACAGTTCAAGAATTTCTGTTCGAAAATCTCCGTTTGTGTCCTTGATGTTTCCTGTGATCTTCATCGGTGTGCATGTAAAGGCAGGCCCTCTGGGTAAGGAGTCAATGAATTGAAGAAAGGTACATGTGTTCTTGAATGGCGGCTTCATGTCCTCTCAAACCTAATGATATCAATAAGACTTTGCACATCACTGTTAGAGCTTTTTACCTTTTTCAGTTTCAAGAACTGGTCAATCTTCCCTTGACTTGCACCAGATTCCATCAACCAATGTGCGAGTTCCCACTCTTCCTTGTTCTGAAATGGTGACCATGGCTCTAAACCCTCCTTTAGCTGTGCTTTCCGCAATGTTTCGAAGGGTAATTCACATGTACGTAGTGGAGTCCCAGCCTGCCGAGGGTAGTTCTGAATGTAACACAATTGTGGGTCAGAAGGTGATACCCCATCAGTCCTTGGATCATCTTCTACTTCCTCTACATAGGCACATTTGGTTCTTCGCTGAGTATCTTCTGACTGATGTGCTTCCTCAAAGTCTGTATAGGGGTTCATATCGTTGACAAGTTCATCACTCTTGTTTCCAGGAGCATCATTCTCTGATGGGGTAGGCAGTGTATCCATGGGTAAAGATTGAATGGCGGCAAGTATAATGGCTTCCTCCTTATCTCTGCAATTCCTAGCCTGGGATATATGTGACCGCTGGCCTTGTAGTGTAGGAAATGTTGCATTACAGTGGGTACAGCAGTATTTGTGTGCCATAGTTGAGCGGGGAGTGGTGGGAATTTACGGTATGTTTGTTTGATTTATGTCAGCTTCACCCTGTCTTACTACGTGTCTGTTTCTTCTTTCTACTTGTCGTTTTCATGGGGCGCCGGAAATTATCTGAGTTGTCCAACCACGAGGATGATGAAGTCAACACTCAGTCCAAAGATGTTTACAACAATGGCCGTGACTCCCAAGGAGAAGAAGATGAGGATGGAGATGTTGATCCTGG
This sequence comes from Lentinula novae-zelandiae, assembly GCA_027921425.1. Classification (NCBI taxonomy): domain Eukaryota; kingdom Fungi; phylum Basidiomycota; class Agaricomycetes; order Agaricales; family Omphalotaceae; genus Lentinula; species Lentinula novae-zelandiae. The sequence goes on along the minus strand of MU823969.1, from coordinate 5,700 downwards.
AGAATTAGACAACATCAACGCTGACAATGACTTCGACATGGAAGATTGGCCCAGACCTCCAGCTGGGACAGCTCAGAAACAAACTCTCTGGCGGAAGATTTTCTTTATATCATTTTCTCAATAAGCTATCAGAGGATACTGTTAGTACTACTGAAATACAAAGGCTTAAGGAGAAGACAATGCGGCTTCGAAAGCAGCTTGCAATTGCCAGTGAGTTTTTGTTGTGTTCAAAACTCCATTTCTTTCATAGATTGTATTATAGAAGGCAAATCTCGCAAGGCGCGAGAAAATCCCATTTCTGCAGAAGAATTTGAAGGGCCTGAAAGTGAAGAAGATACACAAATGATGTATTCCGCTGTGGTATGTTGGTATTTTTATGATCTAGAGAATTAACTTGTCTACATCCACATAGGCAACACCTCTTCCTAGCATGTCAACTCCAAAGGCTCCTCAAATCAACCTCAATAGGTTGCTGTCCACCAGGAAAGTCAGCGGAAAAAAGCCTGCCTTGCGGAATACCTTTCAGAGTGTTATCATCCCCAGTGATGTAACATTGTCTCCAACATCTGAAAATAGCTCAACACTGGTGTCTGGCTCAAGTGCACCTACCACATCTGCAAGTTCTCGTCTTACAACCTCAATTACAATGACCATAGACACAAATACAGGTTCTCATATCACCAGTTCTCAAGCAGGTCAGTCATTCATTAAGCTACATATGCTACACTCAGTCTGTTCTTCATGGAGGTTCAAGTGATACTCAAATGAATATCACACCTGAACTGTCTGCGGCTCTCCCACTCCATGCCAACTAGCAGCCAGGTGCACAAGCAAAAACTGCCAATTACACTGCCGAAGGTGAAGCTATCCTTTTTCATGCAATGCGAGATTTTGAAGCCCGCATTGTTGGGCAGGACTTCTTTCCCAACTGGACTACTTGTCTCCAATGGGTAGAAAAGTGTTTCCGAGATGCATGTGCCACTGCAAAGGCTCAGTTTATATCTGATAAACATGTCCTCAAATTGGTAAGGCAAGATATCAACATTATTGTCAGACTAACTGTTGTTGGCTATAGATTGCCACTCACAGTAGTAGGATACGTGGTCAAGTCTACAAATGGATCTGAGCGAATATCATATCATGCTACAAATTTGATGTGACTGTTGGGAAACGTGTGGTCAAGCAGAATATTGCTTTGAGTCAATTACTTTTGAGCCGTAACTTCTCTGGTTTCTCATACAAGGTTGCCTGTACACTGTTTATATGACATTGATATTGACTGTGTTTTGGTTCAGGATTGCGAGGCATGGACTGGCTATGTTGAACATTTGTCAATCATCTTTTTGTTAAGCTATATCTTTGATGAAAGCAACATGGGTGTGGTGTTTGAAAAGTACTTCAATCCAATATCCTTGCAAACACTGGCATCATTGTTCACCATGGTGAGTTTTCATATCGACTCCAACGTTACATATGCTATGAATATCCTAGATCCGGGCTGCTATATCGGAATGGTCCAGCGGAACATGCAACAAGGTCAAGAAATTTAGTGAGGAGGAGTATGACAAATATTACAAAGCCTACCTTATTGATCTTACAAAGTGGGATGGCATGAACCCAGCAGTGAGTCTCAACATCCGTCACCGGATGTATGCAAAGGCTCAGTAAGGCTCTATTGTTATTGAAATACAACCATTACTAACAGCTTTTCAAGGATCAGGATGCGTGAGGATTCATTGGATGACCCTACTGTCCACATCGTTGGCAGTATTGAGGCACAGCTCCGTCAAGAAATGGAGGCCCGCACTGGAGAGACCGAGTCTGAGCGTGAGGATAGTGAGATGGATGATGACGGCAATGAAGATGACTGCGGTGGTATTGAAGCATAATCCGGGGGAATGCTCTGGAGGTATCAGAGACTAGCGGAGACGTCACCACTTTATACTCTTATGCTATATTGCATATATCATTTTAATATACCACTAATATCATATGTTCACCAATCATAGTGATTGCTTAAACTGATGGTAGCCGGTGAAACAGCTAGGGATATAGCATGCTCTCCAGTACTACATTGCAGATATAGCATGTGTTCTCCTGGAGTCATGACTGAGACTACCTTATCTTTATACTGCCACAGAGTGTTACATGTGTTAAGAGCCATGATTACCGAGCTTATAGTAGTTGACTACATGGTACTACATGGTGCTATATAAAGGGTGACTTGTCTACCAGTCTACAAATGTTACGCAGGCTATAAAGCATTATGGAGTAATTTTTTTTTTCCTGATGTTTAGCCAATCTATTCCAGTAATCAAACGGAGAGAAAGCGAGATACAAGAGACACATACCCGATCAGAAATTCCTAGCTCTTCCAGAACACTCAAGAAACTTTTTGCCATATTCGGTCCATCATGACTGCCCCGGACTTGATGGAAAGCAATCAGACGCGACTTCATTGTAAGGTGACCAGCTGCATCTTTCATTATATAGTGTGCAGTAATGGCCATGAATCCCTTAAGAATACCATTGGTCCACATGTCAGAAGTGAATGATATTCGACCCAATGAAGCCTTAACAGACATGTTTCTCGTCAGAAATTCCATTGAAGGAAAAGGATTTACCTTCATTTCACGAGTCATTTCATGCCAATGTATCTCATACTGCTTCAGGATGAGCTCCGTCAACTTTGTACGATGGGGAATATCTTTATCTTGTATGTCATGACCGATGTAAAGAAGGAGTTCACGGAGTTCAGGACAGTCGACTACATTTATTGACTGTATAGCAGAAAAATGAGACCATGTCATACCTGAGTCCAGTAGACAAAAACTCACTTGATCATCCACCATAACCCAATGAACGACTTTCTCATGGAATGTTTCCAATAGAAATGGTTCTCTCTGGGTTGAGTGATAGTCATAATCATAGGATTGCGCACCAATCATATCATGACCTTTGAGCTTCTCTTTCAATACTGTTTCACGGTACAGCCCCCAATGCTCTTTCTGGAGAGGGTCACAAATTCCATCAGTTTGACCATCAGCATTCTTCCAAGCATGCCATTTGCCAACACCGCTGACAGTTTTCAGAAGTAAGTCAGTGAGTCAAAAATGAGATTCAGACTACTTACACGCAGAATTGGCATGCCAAGAACAGTGCATTTTGGACTTTCGGTCGTTTCTTATCCATCTTGTAATGAGGAAGAGGCATTGATGGCTGCTGTTTCGAGTTGCAGGGACATACATTATACCAAACATCGGATGCAACATTAGTTGAACCTTGGCCTGTTTTCTGTGCCATTGTGTGGAAGATTCGTGAATTTAGAGCCGGATTTTTGCTGGGAGAGGGTGGTCTCTGCATATGATTTGGTATCGAGCCTACTCCACACACATCTGCCGTTGCCATTGCGGAAAAGTGTGCTGGTGGCTCCGGTGTATCCAATGCTGAGTCATTTTCCTTTGCCAAAGTCGGAACTGCCATAGTCCGTCGACACCGCCTGCCACAATTTCCCTGATTGCATTTTCGTCTCTTGTGGGTGTCATCAACCTGCTCATTATCCGAGAGCTGGTCCGGAGAGGGCTCCGTAGGCGGTTGTTGAGGTGGATACCAAGGGAGTGATTGAAACAATCTTTCTTGAAAAAGTGGATCTGGTGATGGAACACTGGGTATTGAAGATGATGAAGTTGGTGTGCTGAGGTGGTAAAGGTGCGAAGGTACTGCATGTGGACTTTTTGGAGGATAATGGATGTAAGGATATGGATATGGAAAAGCTGGAGGATGCTGAAAGGATGTGGTACTGTGTGCAGGTTGGGAGTTAGAAGAAGTATTTGTAAGACCTGGAGGAGGAAACATGGCAGAACACTAGGAATCAACTCAGATTATGCACACAACTGAGGTCAAGTATGAATAAAAATCAAATTTTCGTTGCTAGCCTTGTTAGTCACTAACTAAATGATGAATTACACCCTGCAGCCCCATTGCTATACCTCATTTAGCAAATGACCAATCAAAGACCCGCCCGCCCCAACAACGAGACAGAGAAAAAGCTAACTGATAGTAGGAGGCTACTAGTGGGAACTTGAAGAGAAAGAAGACAGTGGTTATTATTCGGCTGCGTATCGAGTAATTACTATTGACTGCAATGCCGTTTCTGATTTCGCTATGATGGACCCCAAGGCAACCTTGAGATCACTGACCTTAAGGTACCTTGTGTCGCGACGAGGCAAGAAGCAGGAGGCGGGAAGTCTGAGTACGCCAAGGAGCAACGGCGAAGAGACACAGAGACAAGCACAAGGCACAGAGACAAGCACAAAGCACAGATGAAAGAAATAGTGATCTCGAACAACAGTGGGATAGCGTCAGAGGCCAATCACACCAGTAATCAAAAGGGAATCTAGTTGCCCAATGACCAAGTTAGATAAGTAGTATCTAAGAGGATACAAGTACTTGCCTAGTTGCCCAATGACCAAGAGGTCGAGATGGGGAACTAGGATCTGCCTACTGCTCTTTATATACTCCTTCTGTCTAATGAGTAAGCGATTGTAAATAACGATGCGATATGGAGCAAGAGTGAGGAATCAATATATACGAGTAATAATGAGTCGATAATGAATCATAACGAGCTAATCGATGAATAAGGACGAGTTGTATGGAAGCGTATGGAAACAAATAGAAGTATTGGGATGGTCATGTGAACAAGTACAATAAACATGTGAAAAGAGATGAACGAGTACAATAAACATGTGAAAAGAGATTGATGGGAACACACCGCTGATGGCGCATCAAAGGGCGCATCATGAGACTTCATGACACCTTGAGGTAGCAGGGTTTCAAATTTTTGACCTCAAGGTACCTTACCTCTGAAGGGAACTCACCTTCTGGCAACACTACATGATGCTTCCCAAAGTCATCTCTCTCCGGTTTTCCTGCTTGAACTTATTGATTCTTTAGACACAAAGGACAGTGTTGCTCAGAGTGCTGGTTGTGTCAAGTACTCAAGTACTCACCCTCGTCACAAAATCATTTGTTGGAGGCTGCACCTCTTTAGACCTCTTTTCTCTGGAGGACAATCGCAGGTCGTAACATGATGCCATGGGTCTCCGGTAAGTAGCTGGGTAGACTCGAGCTAGTAGCTTCGGATGTTGACACTTTGGAGACTGGCGCTCAAAGGTGTCAGCGAAGCGACTGGATTTTAATCCAGCACTTTTGGCAGGTCAGGTTTTTATCACATGCTTCTTTTGACTTCAACAAAATTTCGAAAATAGGCGTGTCCTGAACATCAATTTTAGTAAAATGTAAATAGAGATTAAGTTCCAGTCTCTCTGCTGAGAAAGTGATTCCGCATATCTGTTGGAGATACTCTGTACGTACATAAGTACAGCTCGGAATCAGCCTTTTCCGTAAGACGGCATTATTACCATATACTATACAGTTACAGACTTATCACGCGCAGCGGCGTACTCGCACACCTCAGTTGTCCTACAGTCAACTGAGGTGAGCATATAGCTTATATCTTAGGTCCAACTTACTCACTGTCAAGCCCATGCCTCGGCGCCTTGCTCCGCTCGGTATCCCGGGATATACCCTTTATTGTAATTTTCTCCTTATTGTTCTTTCTCACTACACATACCCATTCCTTCTAGTCTCTCCTTATTGTCTTTTACTTTACCCTGCAGGTACTACACGTATAGCTCCTAG
>MU823968.1:0-12437 GCA_027921425.1 Lentinula novae-zelandiae | reverse complement strand
TCAGAGAATACTGGAATGATGTGTTAAATACAAAAAGAGTGAGGGAAATCACTTCGAAATAAAAATTTTGAATACCTTGCCTTATAGAAGCTTGACACTCTTCCAATAAAGAACTCGAGGCTTGTATAAAGGAGATTTGGATACAGGCTCAAAAGATATCAAGGAGACATACTGTATGGCAGAGCTGTTACAGGCCTGATAATATATGAGGTCTATGATGTGCTATAGGATATGTAGGGACTTGGAGGATGTGCGCAGTGAGAAAACATGTCACATCACGTGGCTGATAAGATAGGATATATCCGGACCGCAAAAAGAAAAAAACTCGATTGTTCACGAAATTATGCAAACCCCTGTAAGCCAGTGCTCACTACTTACATAGATGCCGTACTTGCGGTCCCGGTCTTTAGCCAATTCTCCCGTCGGCCGGCGGCGACCCTATCAACAGCTGACGCCAATCGTTATGCGTGTTCACCAAGCTAGAAGTGCCTTTGATTTCCAATGACCGAAAGAGCCTCAAGAGGCTCCGAAAGAACCAGAGGACGATTCGATAATTAGTAAATGAAGTCTTGCTAGATGTTGCGTACCGGCCAAGAAGGTCAGTGAATGGAAACAGATTGAGGGTGGAGGGGTTGATGGATGCCAGTCGCCAGCTCAAAGGACGCAAGAGGCAACGATCCTGTGGTAACAGGCTGTACCATTGAAACAATGGAGTAGGTATATAATATAAGGAACCTCGAGCCCTTGGATCATCTCCACCCGCGTAAACCAACATCGTCTGTGGTATACTTACGCTGAGTAGGCCTCTCGCCATTATTTTAATCTGCAACAAGCTGACTCCTACCTAGGACTCCCAACGCACGCCGTTTCATTTGAGGTAGATTTGCTGGTCAAACTTGCCTCGCTGGTATGTCGTATCCTATCACCTTAGATGGTCCTCTCCGTATCGATATTAAGTTTTTCTTCCAAGATTGACATTCGTATCGCTTCCGTATCTCGTTTTCAACGAGGAACCGTTCCTGCGCTGTACGTTCATATTCGATTGTGTGTTTTCTTGATTCAAACAATGGATGGTGACAGATTTACCCGCACGAAGATAGTAGCATTTGCTTGGTGAATCTGTTATTCCTCGGTGCGTAATACCATCTCTTGTATCCATTTCAACAAAGTACAAATCATAGAAATTTGCAGTCCCAAACATCCACGGCCTCATCGCTAAATTCCACTGCGATGCTTGCGGTTTCACACATGTTCTCCTTGTTCTTCTTGCTTTCTATTTTTCTTGGTGGGATGTGCTTTCCTCTAGATCGAAGAGAGAAAACCAACAGTGAGTCTGTTTTCTTCTTTACCGTCAGGCTTGTTCACCGACTCAAAAATCACCTCAGATTATCGATCTGTGCCCGTCGCTATAAGAACAATGAAGATGCAAGACGGTTCAAAGGAATCTGCAATATGCTTCGGAACGCAGTACTTTCTGACTGCTATCAAAGATCCTGAGAATCCAAACCAATTCAAAGGATCTAGTGTCCAACAGAAATCAAACATCAGAATCATACCGTATACTGTGGCTACCGCTGATTTTGGATATAAAACCACGAAAGAGTTCAAGTCTGCCATAGAGTATCTTGGCGGACATTCCGCAAGCTCGTCGTTATTGTGGATGCACGAAACACTGACAAAGATGGTGGAAGGCAAATATATCCGTGAAATACCAGAGGCATGGACTACAGCATTAGAACAACAAGGTTTTAATGAAAATGCGAATTGGTTGGGAAACACAGGTGCTGGGAGTTCGAATGGTGAAGTTGTAAGGAACCCAGGTGGCAAACAGGCGGGCAACGGCGGGGGGAGTCAACAGGTCGAAGGTTCGCGGGAATCCACTACGCAATCCTGATGTAATCGAGAATGGCAAAGAATAGGACGACAATCCTAGTTTAACCATTCAAATTTCGCATTTCACTAATACCTAGTGCCCCCTCAACAAGGTAATTTGTTTGAATCTCCTTACTAGTTCAAGGGTCGCGATCTTGTCACACGGCTTTGATTAACCATGGAGCGAAAGAATCAGGTCAGGTCCAGGGTGCATTAGAAACATGATTTTTAGCCAGGAATTGAAGTAGTGGGTACAATGTTCTAGCAAAAAATTGCCATTTCTTCCGCTCCTCCAGAGCATAAATCAAGGACTGATATGTACTTGAGATATAAAACAATGCCCTTTCACTTGAGCATACTCCTCCAAGCTACCAACGCTTTCCTACTCTCTTCCGCGACATCTGCTCCCTGAACCCCTAGCGTTCTTCCCTCCATTTCCCTCTCATCAAAATGCCCGAAAACATCTTCGGCAACTCCGCCCATCATCTTCCTCTCTCCAGGACTCAAAAACATCACCACGATCCGGATTCGACGCACATTGAGGAATGCACGGAGCACGGCGGCGATGAGTGAGGATATTTTCAAATAAGCGGGCGAGGCTAATTCCGACGACGAAGACGGTGATGATGATGATGTAGAGGTTGATGGAGAAAGAGAGAGGGAAGAGACACGAAGCTCATCCAACGCCTCATGAAACGTTCTAAACATCCCAGTGAGCAACGGTGGCTCAAGCGAGTTTTGGATCATATTTGGGAAGGAAGAAGGGGGAACGGTCTACATGTATCAAGGAGCGTCAGCGAAAAAGGGAAGTGCAGGGCGGAGAATTTACGGAATGCACCCACCATGATATACCGAAACTTCTCTTCGACGGACGAACCAGATAAACGACTCCATCCTCTCGTGAATTCGAACAATGTAGTAGTCGCAGTGCCTAGATGTATGTCAGCGCCCCAGGCAGGTGCGGTACTGCCTTCGGTATCTTTTGTGTCTTTTGGATTTGCCTCTTGCTCATTTTTATTACCACCGTCGCCACCAGTCGTTGACCGAGTAAATATTGTATTCTTCCCTGACGCACGGAATATGCCTCCGCCTACACGACTGATGTTTCCCTCTTTCTCGTTCCGAGCACGTTTGGCTTCTTGGAAAGAGGATTTGGGCTTCGAGGAATCTTGAGGTGAAGGTGGGACTGGTGTAATGGTTGCCGTGGCCTCTGGAAATTTCGGTGCAGCGAGAGGGTCGGTAGGGGTGGAGTGAGAAGGTGATGCGTGATTCGTGATCACTTTTTCGGATGGATTAGTAGATGAAGAGGATATCTTTGACCTCGAATCCTTAGCGCTGACCGTCGCCTTTTGTGTTTCGTCGCTCGCCGACTCTATGATTTTTATCGGAACGCGTCTTCTCATCGGATGAACGATCTCTGAAGCTGCTTTCTTCCACAATAGATCCTTGATTGCGCTCAATTCGGTCTTGACTGACTGGTTGGACGGATCAAGAGAAATAGCTTGTTCGAGGTCTGGTAACATCTGAATTCTTGAAGTTGACACACATAAGTAGCGACCTGCGTACCTTCCTGCGCTTGGGCAAGCCTTTCAAGACCCCTTCTAGCTTGCGCTCTTCGAAAAAATGCTTTGACATTGGACGTGTTCAACGTTAGAACTGTGGTGCAATCTCTTTCCGCATCTTCATTCCTGTGGTTCAGATGTTAGGTCCTAAAGTTGTAGGTGGAAGGGTAGTAGAACGTACTTGCCTAGCTTGAGATAAGCAGCAGCTCTATTCAGAGGAAATGTCCAGTCTTTAGGATCCTCGAGGATGGCTTGTGTATAGTGTCCGATAGCAGACGGAAAATCCCCGTTTTTGAAGGAAATGTTACCCTGTATAGCGCAAATGTATGATGAATTTCAATGAATATGATATACAGATGTTGCATGAACCTTGCCTTGTCTTTTGCAGTTTGAGCCTTCGTGGTGGACATCGTGAAAAAGGGCGTGAGAAATTTAATAACATTGACTTTTATATTCACTCCCGACTCTCATCGTTCTCATCTTTTGTGTTGAAATTTACGTTCTGACATCAACGCCCAGCTATGCGAAAGCATCTCGACTTTTGCTTAAACTTTATGAGACTCTCTCTCTTCAATCATACACGCGGGATGCGAAATTCGATACCCTTCTCTCACTTGTGTATATGTATGAGTTAGTAGTCCGACCGGTTCACTGTGGTACGCATCAACTCTTTCTCTAATTGAACCGCCACAAAATAGTAAAAAATCTAGCACCCTCTACGCACCCATAAGAGCGGCATGGTATTCCCAACAGGACACCACGAGGTAAGCACATGCTATATATGGCAGCTAGTGTGGCGTCCAGTAAGGATACTGACTACCAAATTAGTGGTGATACTGACTCGAAATGACCAAGTATAATCTTCCTTATTTGCTCATTTTTGCGCTGATGATGGTATCGCCAGTGTTTTTTTTCGGACAAGTCGTTCTCCCTCGACGTATAAAAGGTACTTCAGCTTCCCTCCACCTTTTAATCGTGTCACCATCTCTTGTTATAGCTACTTTGTAAACCTCATACACTCACCGAACTTTGAACCACTGCGTACCCACAATATGTCTCCACCAAGAGAATATGCTCTCCTAAAGAACGGAGAAATGATGGTGAGCGAAGCCGACTATCAAGGAATGTTCAAAGGTATCCCAGGTTCTTCTGACTTTGAGTAAGCGACTGTAATATCTTTTCAACAAGTACAAGGATAGTGATGAAAGGCTCTCTCTTCACAGCTCGCGACATCCGAGGCGAAACTATACTTTCTCACCCCCCGGATCAGTGGGTGCTACCGATGAGCCTGGAGGTCCTATACGAAGCATACCCAACGTTACTTATATTACTACCAGTCCGAATGGCGAGCAGCAAAGGTCTGGAGGCATGACATGCCATGAATACCCTGAACGCGCCATTGACACTATACCCTTTCCTGAGAGCCCCACTAACTCTCCTGTTTCAACCCTTCGTTCTCCTCGTTCTCCTGCACGCAGTGATACATTATCCCCGTCAATGTTGTCACCACTGACACCAGGAACAGGATATTCGAGCACAGAGGAACGGCGTATGCTCAGATCTCCTCCTCAAGGTCGAAGCCCCAATTACGGCCCTGCTAGTCCTGGTTCACCCCGTCGTTCTCCTGAATACGCTGGGAGCCCCAGGGATGTCTCCTATCCGCCGATGTTCTCACAATTTACACCCGGGACGGAATATCTGAGCGCAGAGGAACGGAGTATGCTCGGATCTCCTCCTCAAGGTCGAAGCCCCATCTACGGCCCTGCTAGTCCTGGTTCACCCCGTCGTTCTCCTGAATACGCTAGAAGCCCTAGGGATGTCTCCTCTCCGTCGATGTCCTCACAATTTACACCCGGAACGGAATATCTGAGCGCAGAGGAATGGCATATGCTCGGTTTTCCGCCTCAGGGCCGAAGCCCCATCTACGGCCCTGCTAGTCCTAGTTCACCCCGTCGTTCTCCTGAATACGCTAGGAGCCCCAGGGATGTATCCTCTCCGTCGATGTCCTCACACCTGACCCCTGAATCGGGAGTCTGGACCGCACAAGAGCGGCGCGTGCTCGGTCTTTCTCCTCCTCCATCATCACATCCGACCCCTGGTGCTCATACTCCCAGGGGTCGGAGAGATAGCTCCACCTCTGCTTCGAGTCGGGCGCAAGCTAGAAGTCCAAGAACACCTCGTCATCAGGCGGCCGACCATGATACACCCGGTAGTCCTTTGTCCTCCATTCTTTATGAGCTTGGTCTTCCTAGACCCGACCCGAACGATCCTTCGAACCTTTCCACTACCTATGACAATTACCCTCATTCTCCCGGGCGATGGCCTGTAGAATGGGGAAGTCCCTCATTTTATGGCTTATCTCCCAGTCCTGTACCTCGAAGTCCGGGCCCAAGTGGAAGCCAGAGGAGTAGCACGATGAGTGCTGGTAGTAGAAGTCCAGGGGCAAGCTCGCGACATGGGAGCACCAGTCCTTATCTTCATCAAGCACGGTCCCCTACTGCTTCTTCAGCTAAGAGCCCTATGAGTCGCTGATCATCCGAAGTGCTCGAGGAGGTATGCCAATAGTGTATGTAGCTTACCCATGACGTGCAAGGCTTCCATGATGTCTATCCCCTTTTCCCTTTGTGTTTATGTTTGTTCCCTTTATGTACATTCGTATATCCATCCCATTCATCTCACATATGTATGCGAGTCTATGCATATGCCTCATGTACCCTAGCTTCACATGAAATTTGTTCTATGGCTTCTTTTTCCTTACTAAGTCAAAGCAAGGCGCTCACCCTGAAGGCCAAATTTGATCAGCTCATGACTAGTCTCAACAAATACGGAAATCCTCCGTCATTAACTCGTCTTAAATCTTCGACGAAATTACCGAGTCTGAAAGAGAATGTCCTTGTAGGATTCAAACACGGCTGCAGTTATTCATTCGTTTGGAATCAATTCATTCACGTCCGTTTTTGGTGTAAGGTGTGTTGAATAGATGTATGATAGATAGATACATAGGTGTCTTATTGTAGTAACTTTGTTTGAACTGTCGACCGATTTGGTGCTAGTGCGTGTACATTGTATATTGTATGGATTCACTGTGTGTTGCGCATATTTTTTGACATTGATGCCTTTTTGGGTGGAGGTTATAGTATAATTTTGTAGTGTGTTTCTTTATATGCTACTACACCGACTCTGAAAGAGGAGCACTGGAGACCCACTGTGGCGTGAGAATACTAGCCGTACCGAAAGGGTTAATCAAACAAATGGTACACATTTCAACCTTCTGCCTTGGACACCCAAATGCGCCCAATCCTTGTTTTTATGGCCACAATATCCACGCCACAAAGTTCGCGACTAGAGGAATTGGCCACACAATGACAACTAACAACTCAGTGATTGGTACAGTCTGTCCACAAAACAGCATTATACCAGGTCTGTATGGACAAAGCGTTCCCCCAAAGTATATAGAGACACTCCCAACATGGCCACTTTCAATCTCGTCGTTCTTTATCACACACTCTCAAATACCCTCGACAATTGAACCATCCTCACTATGTCACTACCAGCAGTATTTGCTTGTTCCGAAAATGGGCGGATAGTTGTTGGTGAAGAGGACTATCAAGACATGTTCGGAGACCCCGGAGGTCCCCCCGTTTCTGAGTATGCTCATTTTTTCCCTCAATATTATGATGCACTGATGCAATTTGGCGACGTAGTCATCCCTTCTCGAGCTATACTTTTCTGCCTTCGGAATTAGTGCCAGCCATTGTGGAATCAGCAAGCCCTTTTCTGAAGACCCCCAACGACAGCTTCACTTTATTTACAACCGGTCCAAGTGGCGAGCAGCAAATACATGAGAATATGCTACGCTTCGAGTATACAGATCTTCTCCATCTCGCATCGTCCCATCATCCATCTGCTGGTGCCCTCACTCCTTGCGGTGGAATTAATGATTCTACCTCGGCTTCGAGTCAGGTTCAGATTAGGAAGTCAATAACGTCTTCCTACTTTACTCCTGGTACTCTCAGTATCCCTTATCTTCCTCCCACTCACACCTCGCGGGAATTCCAAGAAAGCTCCTCCATCCTGTACGAGCTTGGCCTTCCCCGACCCGACTTAGACGACCTTTCTTCTCCTTCTCCTTATTCGACTTCTTCGACTTCTTCAACTTCTCCATCTACTCCTGTTTTCGACGATTACGCTTAACTTCCTCCCGAGTGGCATCCAGGGTCATGGATGGAAGGTCCATCATTGCACGGATATTTTTTTCGAGTCCTGCACATGTCGGACTCAGAACGAAATAAATCCGGATTTGGGTTCCGGATATGGCGGCCCTTATCTTCCTGACGCGCCGTCTACTGGTGGGGTCCGCTAGGCCTCTCGTGCCCCATTTGTATACGACCATCCGTTGATATCCTCTCTCTGCACTTTTTATGACCATCATTCACCATATCTCTCGATCGTTGTTGTCGTATCTTTCACGATGGATCTGTTGTATCTCATCTCAATATTCGTGTAACAGTACAAAGCTACCACAAGTAATATAGTCAGTCGTAAACTAATTTTCATGGAAAATCTCGTGTCATGCGTAAGAAAGATATTGCTGCGTGTCTGGGGCGTGTAGTATCTTATCTAATCTTAGTCTTCGGACCTTCCCAAACTCGGATATCCTTTATACTTAAAAATAACTTCTTGCGATGACCCAGCTATGACCTCGGCAGACTTACCCGGATCGTCTTTCAGTCATTAGCAGAACACAAAATAGATTACGAGAGGAGTGCGATGGTAACGAACTTACCTATCAGTATTCCGGAAATAACCTTGTATCGTGCGCTGCAGGAGTCACTCCCAATCGATTTCGACAATGCTTTTCATCCTTCCCTGTACTCAGATTGGCGGCTGGCATTCATTCGTTGTGCGACCGAGGGCTGGGAAGGGGTAGTTACTCACCGCGATCGCACCAAACTACCAGCTGAAGACGATCCGGAGAAGGAGGCCAAGAAGTCGAAAGTTACCTGATTCACTGTCTTTGGTATCATCTTCCTACTAGTACTCTCAATATCCCTTATCCTCCCCCCACTCACACCACCACTACTATTTCTGCACTTTGTATGTCCATCATTCACCACATCTCCCGATAGCTTACTCCTGTCGTCATATGCTCCACAATCGCTCTCAGGCTGTTGTTTTTCATCTCAATTGTATAGTACACTCATCCATATAAACTACTACAGTACATAGTTATTACACAGTGATATGAGGTAGACAGACGTAAACCAATCTTCATAATCATCGTAAAAAATCTTCTATCATGCATAAGAAACAGTGATAACGGCTGATAATGAACAACTGGGACCATTCAAACCTTCGCCCTCAAATCATCTGGAGGAATGGTTTACGGAAGTCCAAGGTTTGCCCGAATAACGTTCTGGAGGGTCACTCCGTCGTCCTGATATGAAGTATTAGCGTCGATGAAGAAATAAAGTCTGTGAGACTACGAACCTGATCAAGAGACCAAGTAAAGCAGCCTGCCATGCCGTTCTGCTTCGCAAACGTTGCTTTGTCGCCCAGAGAGAAGCTGTCATCATATGTGACCACCATCGCTTGAGAAGTGTTGAACAGGAACTGCGGAGTATTCAGGTTTTATCAACTCAGAAGTCACTATATACATACCGGTGTATCACTGCAATTGTCCCATCCTGAAAGATAACGAGTCAACGAATAGTCTGTGTGATCTGAACACTAGGAGTTACCTTCCGTGAACCCTCCTCCCCCACCGTACGTCCCGTTAGCATTCTTAGTTAGTGCCCCAGATGCTACAATCGAACCAAAGGGAATCTGCTGCCCGTACCAGCTCTGAAGATTTGCCGTTGCCTCCGTCCCGGCCTGGTTCGAAGTGCCCTTTGTCTCCTTCCCTGTACCAGCATTACCATTAGTAGCACCTTTCTTCTTTCCTTTCTCGACATTGCCATTAACCTTCCCCGAGCCTGCTTGACCTTCAGCAGGTTTTTTCGCTGGAATCGTTCTTTGGTGCCTGGCGTGATTTCCAGGTCGAGCAACATTGGTAAAAGTCCCATTTGGTCCATTTTTACGGTCCTCGTTTGGCGAAGGGTCGACCAAGCTGCCCGTAAGCGCGGTCTTGGTGCTGTTGGAGACATATCCATAAAGAGGAAGTCCCAAAAGCATCTTCGACGCAGGGAAACCTGCCGCAGACCACTGACTGAGCGCAGCTTGGGCGCTGTATTGCGGTTGGGTGGATGTCCCGCAGAGATTTCCGAGAGGAGCGTTTGGACCTGGGGTAGAGGATGATTGAAAGATATCGTAGTTCCTAACCATAAGAGTAAATATACGCTCTTAAGAGGACAAATAGTTTCCACGAACATGATGTTGAGATAAGTCATCTGTGCGGCATACGCAGAGACGTTGGTCAGCGGGCTTCCATTCGAGCCGAGCCAGGGAGTGTCGGGAACAGCAGCAGATATAATCTTCGATGACCCTAGAGGCGTACTCAATGAGCGGCGAGGATTGTTTTGTCTGAAAAAACAATTGATTACCCAGCGCAGTTCGGAGCTGTGTCAGGAAGGTCAAAAAGTTCGCAGCGTCGGAAGGCGAGTTGATATTTCCTGCTCCTACTTCGTTCGGGTATTCCTAAAGGTCCAGACAAACGCAACGATTCATGAGAAGTTGGCCAGCACATCAAACTCAGGACAAGACTCACCCAATCGATGTCAATCCCTGGATAATTGATTACAGGTCAGGATTAAACCTTCGTTGAGGAATTGGTTTCTTACCGTCCAGTCCGTAAGTATTGACAGCGCTCACAAGAGTGTTGACAAAAGTTGTTCGGTTTGCAGCGGACGCAACACATTGAGAAAAGTAAACGCTTCCACCCCAGCCACCTGGAAACACAAAGATGGCGAATAAGTATCTCAAAGGTCACACAAGTACTCCAAAACTTGCCAACGGACAAGACAACTCTAGTTCCTGCACCACTGTTCCGAGCAGCAGTGACTGTTCGTGAGAGCATGTTCTGACTTCCAGAATCCCAGGTCAATGTGTTGGAAGAGTTCGGAATCGCAAAAGCTATATGAGAGTTAGAGCTGGGGACGGCAACGAATGGGATAGTGAGCCTACCAAAGAATAGAATGGAGAACCTCGTATAGTCCAAGCTTTCAGGAGGGAATTCGGATTCGCTCCAGTCTGATGACGCAATCAAAAAGACAAATCACTTTCCAAACTCATACATGTTGACCGACCAGGATAATACGCGGCAGCAATCAACGTTGCATCAGCTTTCATCTCGCCCTTGTTGGCGGTAGCTTCACCGTCCCCGGACAACAGTTGCGCCTTTATCTGAAGAGCACTCTGTCGCGACATCGTCGATGGCAATGCATCTTCCAGATCAAGCTTAGGGTTGGAAGTCTTTGAATCGTTGGAAGAAAGAAAATCGCTCAGGGCGGGTGCATTCCGGTATGTTGGATGAACCAGAATCGCATTAAGATATGCGGCGAGACCAGTCTTGCGCTCTTCAATCAAAACGTCGTCCAACCAGGCAGACGGAACGAAAGAAGTAACGAGGATGCGTTTGGGAGGTAGAGAGACGGTGATGTCTTCACTGGGCTGCAGCGCGTTGTGGAGAGCGAGAAACTGGAAATGATATGTTATCATTTGGAATTCACACACGATGTCGAGCGTACTTACTCGGAATATCGCCTGCTCAGGACTGCACGGTTTCCGCCGCGGCTTACTCCAGCAGTGTCAAGGATGTGAGGGTGGGGTGACTGCTGTATATGTGTTGATTGAGACAATGGGAGAATTCCCCCATGGAGGAAAGAGCGAGTGAAATATAATGAGATGAAAGATGATCGTCGTTACAAGAAGCAAGAGACGGATATTGGACTTGATATATGCCCCACTATTTTATATGAATCGAAACCCGTCAGACATTCGAAGCATTTCCCGATTCACATGCGTCCAGATTGAAATATTGGCTTACCCGCGACAGTGCAGCAGACAGACGACCAAAACAAGACATTCTCTCGATCTCCTGCCTCTAAAGTGTAAATTTTCAGTGGTCAATAATTGGTTGTCTTTCACATGATGCCTCAGCTGGAGTGTATAGATTCTGAGCACAAGAGCAGTCTGTGTCCAATTAAATTTGATCCACGGTAAATATGTGACCAGCGGATACCCTAGGCCCGAGTCCTCCTATAAGTAAATTCATCGATAGCGATGATCCTCCGGCAGTGTAACAGGACCAGAGGATGCATCTATTCGGTACTGATTCCTTGTTCTTCCTGTCTATAATTGTACCAACAAAGTAGATTGTAATGTGAATAGAGGATTGATAGCGACTTTCCTTTCGTGATCCGGGTGAGAGTATTTCGACTCAACTCCTTGGGTAGAGAAAAATTGAACAAAGGCATGTGAATCTCGATATGCCCTGTGGGTGATTTTACCCATTATTATTCTTGATAGAGACAGAGAAGAAAACGCCTGGATCGACAGCCATCAACAGATCCTCAAAAGACGAAGATGAAGTGAGGTGAGCCTAGGCGAGCCGACAATTTATCGCTGTCAAGATTCTGAACTTTGAGTAGTGTGGCGTTGCATGTGAGTTCTCGAAGTTGACATGCCGAGTCCTAACCTACTGCCACGTTCCAGCGTGGAAGTCACCCAAACGTGGAGCTTATGCCTCTTGAGACCATTGTATCGAGGAGATAAGAACTGGCAAGGAGCTCTTTCGAAGGTAGGTTCAGATCAACACAGAAAATTCAGTGCCATTCATATTTAGAAAATTTTCGATACAATTCTTGACGACGCAGCCGCGGCAAAAGATTCAGCTTCAGGATAAGGCACAAGTAGATATCTATCTTACTAATTATTGACAGACGACAAACCAGAGACAATGTTCTAGCGCGAGGACCGTTTGCCCTGGTATTATTCGATTCCGTTCTAGAAGCTAAGAACCTGTCAGAACTTCGGTTCCGCTCTTGTCCGTTCGTCCCAATTTTT
>MU823967.1:0-12452 GCA_027921425.1 Lentinula novae-zelandiae | reverse complement strand
CTTCAATGACTACAGATTTGATGCCGGTTCTTGTAAACCTACACTCTAGGGGTGGAAAAGTTGCCATGATGCTTGCATTCAATCCCTCACTTCCACGCACTGTCTTGCAAAACTTGATAGTAGCAGATATTGTACCGGTCCATGCTTCCCTTTCACCGGAATTCATTTGGTACCTCAAGGCCATGAAGAAGATAGAAAGTATGAAGCTGCAGACAAGGAAGGAGGCATGGCAAGTCTTGAGAAGGTTTGTTCAGCCCTGTGTGTGTTGGTCTCTGTTGACTGGGATACTAAATGTACATCCGTACTCTGCAGGACCCAAACATTGTTCTCTCCTTGTCCTTTGATGTGATGGTAACTATCAACTGACATACATTAGATCATTTGTACCAACCTAGGTCACAATCTGTCGGGGGTGGGTCAAAATTTATAAAATACTCCGTACCTCAACTAATCTTTTAAATTTATTGGTTCCTCGAGATGCCCACTTCCTTTGATTCAGAGTCACTGTAATTCACCGTTCGCCCTAGAATAATTTTCGGCCCACCATCAATTGACGATACTTGAAGTTATGCTATGGGTTCTTTCTAGAACCTTCCATATTCTCTTTTTAATCTAGACTTCGATACATAGATAGAAATATGTATATATTCCTATATGTGCCAATTAAAATGACCTTCTTGCTCACTGAGACCATTTAAAAAACTTAATGCTTTATTGTGTTTCTTTTTGTGAAAAGAAAGAATGCTACAATCAAAATGTCCTTGACATGTTGTACATATACACAAATGCAATAGAATTATGGGTGAAATATTTGAAAGATTTTAGAAAGATTCGAGAAAGATTCTGAAATTTCAAAGTGGGCCGCCAAATTTTTGAACTTTCACACATATTGCAACTGTACAATATTTAGATACATTCAGCATTTTCATCAAACTTTCTAGCATGTAACACCAAATTGTTGTCAATTTCCAGGGGACAGTTTTCCTGATGAGCCTGAGGTGCTCTGTCTCTGTGAGCTATTAGAGGGAGTCTATCCACGAACGGATAGTCCAAAAATACATCCGGAAATCATGGACTCCGCTCAACCATCAGAGGGTAAACCCACCGGTGAGTACATATTTTTGTCCTCTTTTTTAAATGTCAAATCCTGACAAACTCATTTTTGAACATTTTGAAGTTATGGCAACGTATACTGCTCATCAAAGGATGTCACTGAGCGGCTATGTATGTCTCAACATTTCCAAGTCTCAAAGCCTTTGTTATCTGAGCCTGAACTTGCAAGCATAGTATACGGGAAATTTGAGGGTGTGTGCCAGCTGACAGCCCGAGCATCTCTGAAAAACAAATTACAACCCGGCCTTCGGAGCTTCTCTCCCAACTTGGTCCTGACCGCCGTCACTGTGTTACGCGGTTGTACATCCTCGCGTTGATTACAGTGCTTTGCAAAAAGGTTTGCTTGTAAGGTAGAGCTCAAGCAAGTTCCGCACATGTCACCTGACCAGCGTGACATGACCCTCAAAAATTAATAGCAGCCGTTCATTGACATATACAGAAAATTGGCTCCCAAGGAAAGTTCTGCTGAAGGGATCCAAAACTTTCTGCGCGAACCGATTTCGAGAAGGCGGAACTATGAGACTGCTATTAATTTTTTTGTTGATCAAAATAGCAGTGGGTCACAGTCACCTGACGTGTGCGGATCTTGCTTGAGCTCTACCTTATGGATTTTTTACCAAGTGTTTATTGCTGTTTATTTGTCCAATACATTTCTGGGCCGAGACTCGAAAGGGCTCTCTTCGAGGGCCCCAGGGGTGTCGGGCTTTGAAAA
The DNA here is from genome assembly GCA_027921425.1 of Lentinula novae-zelandiae. Classification (NCBI taxonomy): domain Eukaryota; kingdom Fungi; phylum Basidiomycota; class Agaricomycetes; order Agaricales; family Omphalotaceae; genus Lentinula; species Lentinula novae-zelandiae. The sequence continues at coordinate 10,627 of MU823967.1, read as the reverse complement.
GCTGTTGATGAAATCCTTTTTGGGGCAAAAATATACTGGACAAATAAATAAACACAAATAGATGGGAAAAAGCCGAGCAAGCAAAGAATTACGCAAAGCACTGTAACGTTAAGTATGAGATCAATCCTGATGTTGTGACTCCATCAATGTCGGCACGTCTTTGTTTGTTTCTGATGTAATACTTAGTACCGAGCGACCACCGAATTATGGCTACCATCTATTGAAACGAGTGATTGATTCCTAAAACTAACCATTGGGTTCATGGTGACTGCAGTTCTGAGCCACTGTCCCAGGCTCTTAAAAGAAATAAGCGTATCCAGGTATCTACGCGTCCTAGGAGTATGGTATATACATTCGTAATGCGTGTAGTCCTCCTTCAACTGGCCCTCAGAGCATTTCACCATTTCTCACATAGGGTGCTTCAAAGTTTAACTCATTGGTGCTGGCGCACCTCATTTTTGACGGATGTGTAAGCACAATGCATATCGCCTTCTGTTGCGTCGTCTGAAAATGTAAACAGCCCTGCAGACTTTATTTGCATACATGTAGGCGACCACATATTACCCGGTCCCAAAGTTTATCGACCAGTTGGCTCATAATCCGAATCGTCACTTCTCTTTCGTTTACGATTAGAGGTCACAGTCAGTTTTGTCGTTGCATCCTTGCCTTTTTTCCGACTCCTTGATCCGGTCTTCATGCCCTGCTTCGTGGATTTCTGGTGCGATGAGCTCCAGAGTTTTGACTCATTTGCCAACCGAAGTTGAAAGTCTGCATCATAATCCACACATTCCATTGTCCACATCAGCAGAAGCTACCCAAAGTGTTTGTATGCATGAGCAAGAACCGGAAGATAGTGTCAAGTGGAACGAACCTCTTCGCCGGTTTGAAAAGCCTTCAGAATGCGGTCTTCTGAGATGTCTTTAAATTTGATTCCAGATTTCTTTGCTCGTTTGAGCTTATTGTTAACCTCCGCCACGGAAGGTCTCCTGCCTAAACGGTCTCGGAGTAAGATGCGCGCACGGACAATAGTTGCCCAGCCACGTTCAGCAATATTCTTCACCCATGTACCTTTCACCTGGAAAAATTGTCAAGGGATGTGATGAGAGCGCAATACATCAGAGCAATTACTCACTTTCTCTGATAGATTTTCCCATTCCGATGAAGTAAGTGCCCTGGAGAAGGACACGGTATACTGACCGACATATAACCAGTGACTTGGCTTCAGACGCGTCAAAACCCTCTGGCTGACTTTCGCCCATCCAGGCTGTTCAGCGTCTTCAAGCTCTTTTGCAGTAGGATTGATATTTGGAAGCCAAAAATTATCATGTGAGAAGAATAGTCCAGATTGACCTGGGATCGTTGGTGCAATAGGATTATAACTCTTCGAAAGATACATGAAATCGTTGAGACCATGCTTCCTAAATTTGTCTTTGCCTATCGCCGGAAATGTGTACTGTGTATTACCACCAAAAACGTTGGACATAAACTCGCGAGACACGTCAACTTCACAATGCAGCCTCTGAGTGGGGTTCAGGACGTATGGTTTTATTCCGTCAAGCATTGAAAGGACAGTTGATGCAGGGATAGGAGGCACAAGGGTTTCTTTCTTGACTTTCAGTTCCGGCTGGTACATAAGTATGCACAGTCAAAATGTAGACCAGGTTGTTTTCGTCGTTGCAACGCACGTTTTCCCTTTTCAGAAGGATTGCTAGAGCCTTTTTCTCTTCTTCTTCTTCTTCGAGTTTCATAGCAGCCTCTGAAGGAGCCTCTTCATCGGTTGTATCACCAACGGAGTCGTCTTCGTCTGTACGGCGGCGTTCCTTAGACCCGGACTGTGAGTTCATGGTCTAATGGACATGAGAGTCGGAGGCTTACTATCAGTACGAATACTTCTTTCTTCATTCGTTTGGCCATCTTTCAGAGGAAATGACCAGGCCGCAAAAGACTATTGGTGGACACTGGAAAGCTGTGGAAAGTTGTTGGCAATGGAAAGTAATGAAGTTGAACTTAACTTATTACAATGTATTATGTAGATTCTCACGTATCCATGCGATGGTGCATATAACGATAAGAATCAGGCAATGAAATTCCTTCCACGGCATACATCCTCTACTTCTACTGAACGCAACCACCACAACTCCCATATAATCAAGCATATTACAATATCAACTCCAAGGACTACATGTATCAGGATCATGAAACAAGTTACATGTTGTACATAAAGGGTATGCATATGTACGACAACCATAAATTCCCTTCTTATATTTCCACTCCCCTTCGAAACCAGAATCAACGATTAAAAGCATTGAGAAGCTGAGACTAGTGGGGAAGCTGGCTCGCCGCTGCAATTAAAGTGGCAAGTGAATGTGATGGTTGGGAAGACTCCGCGTTCGATGAGGTAGATTCCGAGGCTCCTTCGTCTTTGGATTCGTCCGGAGCGGAGGTAGAGGGGGGCTGTTTGCCATTAGGGAATTTAATGCCCAGAGTGGCAAGAGCAGCATTCCACTCTTGCTCAAATTTCGCCATAGACGCCTTTAAAACCTCATTCTCTCGTTTGAGCTCGTTGATCGCGTCATCTTCCTCCACTTCCATGTCTGGAACGGTGTCCGTCGAGGAAGTAGACGTTATTGAAGCAAGGGAAGATGACTGGACGGAAGCAAGAGATCGTGTAGAGGATGAGAGAGATAATACGGTTGATCGAGGAGTCACGTATGGTGTTGGAATCCCTTGGTCAACAGACGTAGGAATAACGTTTGCAGAAGCTCCAAGAGCTGCTCGAAGGACCCGCACCTCATCTTCGAGTTCGGCTACCCGGCCGTCGAGGTAGACTAGCCTCGCGGACTTCGGTCGTTTAGCATTCCATCCCAATGGACTCTCGTATTCAGAATCTCACCTTCAGAGCTCTACACTTCCTGCTCGCAAGTTTGTTTCTCTCCCTTCTATTTTTAGCTCGAAGAGACAAGGTTTCCGCGTCGACTTGTGAGGAATGGGGCAGTGAGAGACCGTTGGTTGGCGTGCTCGTTTCGCCATTAGTGGTGGTAGTGGAGTTAGGCGGTGGAGGAGAAGGAGAGGGCGATTGGGACATCGCGGACATCTGAGGCGAGATCAGTGCGCCACTCAAGGCGAAGGCGGCAAGTGGGCGACTAGTGGTGGTAAACGGTCAAGTTGATGAGTGATGATGGACTGTGACTCAGCAAAATCAAAACTGCACAGAAGCCACGTGGTACTAACTTTTGAGCTCTTTCCAGGTGCACAACAGTGTGCTTGAACGTTGCGGACATAATCTTTGTTCTACTTCACTCCAGAATGCTCTCAAGGCCCCTAGTCATGACCGAATCAAGACCGACTCTCAACGTCTCTCATAACCATCGTATGGTGTGTAAACCGTTACTGTTGAGCTCAGCGCTACCTAGGACGAACAGGCAAGGCATAATCGTATGACCTGATCACAGAAGCGCCTTTCCTCGCTGAAGGTGACCTGCTGGTTTATACCACACTCCGACACTCGACGGGGTTTTGGATTCTTTCTATCATGAGTCACCGATCGCGTTCATGAGTAATTCGCGTTCGTGAGCAATCCATTGCTCATGGTACGCGTCGGTTTGATTTCAAATTTAGCCTTCCACGACCAATGTCCTGCAAGGCAACAGTGTGGGAGGCTCCGACCGTCGTCGACCGATACGCCATGACACTTTGCCGTAGGTTTATACTACATAGGGAATGGCTACACTATCCCAAAAACAAATCGGAATTGCGAACAGTTCTTTCATTTCAAGAACTGAAAAAGAGTTCGCATTCCAGAAAAGGCCTACGATGTATGAGCCAAGTCGGTGTTCCCGACAATATCGATTAGCATTTCGTACAAAACTCGTCTTCGTTGAACAAAGTTTTGCGTTGCAAGACCTAGACTGAGATATGTAACTATAACTTATATTTTCCGCATTGATAGTATACGCTCATGAAATAGGTCAAAGCATAACGACGTATGGCGATAATGGTTACAGAGTGCAGGGTACTCTTCGGGAAATGGGCGAACGAGTGATAGGATTCAATTACTGGACATGTGCGGCTAGACTTTTGCGCAAAGTTAGAATGCGGAGCCGTCACATAGTAAGTTTGAAAGGAGGAATTTGGGAATGGGTTTACTGGTAGAATACAGCTCCCTTCGTCAAGTTTGGATGCCAGTGAACTTCAGATATATTCACAGGGAGGATGAGGAAGTACATGGCCATGAGGGCCAGGTTTTGGAACGTTCCTAAGCTAGGAGCGTCGAAGACAAGAGAACAACGTTGCATTTCTCTGATTTGAAGAGGACTTTCGATGTCGTTCAATGTTCCGCCCGGTGGATCTGAACATATAATTCTTCTGGAAGTTCTTATAGCGACGAAGATTCAGTGAACGAGTGAGTTAAGGAATCCGAGGATCATCCAATGGATGGACGAAATTTCAGTCAATATTATGACAATAAAGGGATTTGATTGACGGAGACCATCCCGTGCCCTTATCCTGATGCAAAAATGGAGGACGTAGAGTGACAGCCGAGCTAGGTTCTTTCAAGTGCCAACAGAGAAAAGGAACACGGAGGGTCCAGCAAGTTAACGACACCAAGATTCCTGGGTTCTGGCGTTCGACCGTGGCGGGACATGAAGGTAGATGAAGATTTGATTGGGAAATTTAATCTTCGCAGGTGGGAAACTGGCCGCAAGCAAGGGAGCAAAACCAGAGCGCCAGATATCACACTGGGCTGAATTTGGGTGAATGGGAATATGCTGTGAAAGGTTGGGAGCAGGAATGAACAAGCGCTGACACGCCTTACTCAGCGACTAATCCGACGGGTACTCCGGGACCAACTCTACCACCGCCAGAATTCTACGCCAACCTGAAATTTATCTTGTTCCAATCCGTACTAGATCCGTAGAATGTACTTGTCTGCCTCACCTCGTCAGCTCACCCATACCAGCCCGTTGCTTCTAGCTAGTACAACTACTTGTACAGCTCACGTCGTCTCTTTACGGAGGGCTCCCTCGATAGTCCAACGCTCAGCGATTATTCCAAAATGACCAAGCCATCGAGTGATTCGGAATCCGGAGGGCCTCTTTCCTTTGCGCAACCCATACGCGTCGTCGTTAAATTCGTACATTGGGAAGAGGGATTTCGAAAAGATGCAAGCAAGCAGTTTCTCCGCGAAGTCACAACAATGCCTTTTTGACGAAACTTGGTATGTTTTGTGTGTGTGTGTGTGTGTGTTCTCAATTCGTGACGGGACTCATAAGTACTCATGAAACTTGAAGGCGTACGAACTAAATGATGAAACATTTCGTCAAAGTTTCGAAGCGTGATTGCTGTACGAATCCGCACAGATTTTCATCGAAGTTCAACAAGCGCGGTAAATGCAAGGGGTTTGTGCCCAGTTTGTGCATTCATCGGTGGTAAAGCTGGTGAAATCACGAATCGAAGGCTTGACAAGGCTTGGTTCGATCGAAGGGACCGTTCAGCAACGGGCATTATTTCCGCCTGCTGCGAAACCTAGATTTTTCTTTCCCCACCCACAGGCACTCCAGATCGTACAGTCACTTCTCTTCTTCCTGTCTTTCACAAATTGGCTTGGAAGAACCCGTTCGGTATGTCGGATCGGTTCTCAAGCTCACAGTTCACAAGAGTTCACAGTACAAGTTCGTGCCTGAAGTTCCCGCAGGCATACATAGCCAGAACCAGCGACCCCGTCACTCGTTTGCTCAAACCCGTTCAAATCAAGTCCCTTCCGGAGAGTTTCATGCAATGTACATGTAGAGCCGAAGGACCTTTCCGAAGAGCTAATCACCAAGCGCTGATAGCTCGCTTACCTTGACATCCAGGGATCCCGGGTAATTACTTAAATGGAAGGTTTTGGTTCTGACGAATTCATTGCAAACGTCATGGTCGCCCTCGAGACATCTTCACTCACATTTGAGACCCACACCACTGGACTGTCGTTGTTGAACTCTGCGAAATGTTATCGACCTCTGCAATCAGACTCAACGCGAGATGATCAGGTAAAGCAGGGACTGGTGTTGCTGATGGCTCATGGAACTGGATATCGTGCGTATATTTATGTATCCCCGCCATGACGTTGATTTTGAGTCTTGTTTTCTTCGTTCTCAGATAAAGAACACTGGGAACCAACAATCGAACACTTATTCGATCTTGAATCCGAGCTTACATCAACAAAAACGCCGCCAACACCTACTATCCGCGAATGCTGGGCAATAGATGTCCAGAATCACGGTGAAGCTGCAGTGTTGAACGAACAGGTTACTAGAGAGAGACCGGAGGCTTGGTGTAAGCATCGTTCGGCTATACATAGTGGGTATTTGTACTGACTGTTATCATAGCAATTTGGGACTATGCCGACTCGTTCGTCACCCTCAGACGAGACATCCTTGGTTCTAATCCCAGTTACCGAGATAACAAGTTCGTCTTGGTCGCTCATTCAGCTAGTGCTACTGCTGCGTAAGTTGTTGTACTTCTACCCCATACTCATTCAACCGCGATTAATTGTAACAAACCACCAGCATCCTCGCAACAACCTTCTTCCCCCTCCCCATTCTCCAAACTCAAAATATCTTTCACTCTCTCGTCCTAATTGAGCCCGCAATCGCACCTACTCCCGCATTCGTTGATCCCGCCCTACATACGCCTCTATATCGCGCGATATCACTTCTCATGACAAATCGCAAAAATACCTGGGCGTCGAAGGAAGAAGCGAGGGTATGGATGGAGAAAAAAATACCCTGGGGGATGTGGGATGCAAGGGTGTTAAAGGCATATGTTGACTTCGGGTTGGTGGATAACGCGAAAGGAGGAGTGACTCTGAGTTGCACGAGACAAACGGAGGCATTGGCTTATGAGAGGGGAATAAGACAGAGTTTGCCTGGGCTGTGGCAGCTGAATCTGCTGTGCAGTGCGAATGCTCATGTAGGCGATAACGAAGCAGGTACAAGAACGGCGTCTAAAACAAAAGGAAACTATAAACCAATCATACCAATTCACATCGTGTGGGGTGATATTGATGATTTATTCTCGCGAGAGATGAAGGATCGTTTGGAGGATCCAGAACAAGGGAGGGTGTTCACTTCTGTGACGAGGGTCGAGGACGTTGGGCATATGGTCAGTATGGGCTCAAAGTTCGTTGGGGTTGCATTTGATTCCATTAAACAGATGATACAAACGTCTCCTCAAGCAACAGCGAAGGCTTTATGGGACATCTTTTCAGAATCGACCCCCGACGCGGTCAGTTTATTAGGAGAGAACTCTGAAGATCAGGGGACGCAGAAGCCAAGGAATCCACGTCGGGGTAATTTGCATAGCAGACTTTGATAGGACACGCAGTGATAAGAGTAGCTATTTAATGTGGTACAGTACATGCTTTTGAGATAATCTCCAGGGACCAACATCTTTAGGGAGCGCACTGGTCAGTGTAGCACATCTGGGCTGAGAGAATGTAGAGAATGTAGCGAATGGAATGAGTCAGAGATAGATAGAAATTTGTGAGTGGTCAACACAGCATGTGTTGACCAGTCAGCAAACAGAGGAGTTGGGATACATTCAGATTTGATTGAACAAAGCAAAGATGCTCAATAGTAGATTTATAATTACAGGCAACTTTCAACTACTATGTACAAAACTAATCTGGGTGCCTGACTACTGGAAATACAACAAGAAATTCTATCTAAGCCAGATTAAAGAGCAGCAGAGTAATCAATGTAGTATTGCAGCTCGACTTTCATTGGCACCTTCTGGGAAATAGTGCTGATACCAGCCTTTTGGTAGACTATGGGTTATCTTTGAACTAATAGTGATGCTTGTAATAAATGTAGCTGTGCGAGACAGGAACCCTGCAAGGCTGGATTGACCTTGAGGCTCTGTGATAGCATATGCAAGTCATTGGGAGGAAGGCCGAAAGGCCTCCGGGTCCCAGCGCAAATCCCCGTAAATATTCACAGTCAGCTGCGATTCCCAAAATGTAGGAGTGCACGACGCATCCAGTGACTGTGGATACCCAAGCTAGGAGGAGATGCACTCACCATGATCTAATATGCAGAAAAGTGTTCAGGGTTCAAGGACTTACCAGTGAGTAGCAGTTACTGGCTTGAAGGTTCTTGACTGAGGATCTGTAATGTATGGAGATGCCCATATAGGTAGGAGCCTGTGACGCATCATGCAGGAGCAGATACCCAGTCAGGTAGGAGCAGGGAACCAGTGCTGAGTCCAAAGTATGGAATTTGCAGGGGTTAGCAATAAGCGAAGGTTCAGAGTTGTCAAAGAAATCAACAATGAGCTGTAAGACCTGGGTCAGAATAGGTCTTAGGGTAGGTTTTGGTATAAGAAGTTTATGTTGTAGCGTGCTTGGAGCAGGCTGGAGCTCGAAGGGAGCTACGGGAACCGCGACCGAGGACAGGAATGACCTAGTAATGGCTGGGACAGAGAGATGTGACCCTTGAAGGGGTTCCTGTAAGGTCCAGGGAGGTCCCTAAGGCGTAGATAAAGGAGGTAGAGATACGGAACCTAGTAGCGTCGCGTAAAAGGAGTGGTACTCGCTAGAACGTCAACGTAATATCGAATAGGTCGTAGATGGAATGGGTATTGAGTCTATAAGCTCCTGAGAAGATATACACCCGGAAGTGGAGGTCCCGGGGACTGGAACTTAGAGGTGGACGTCCTCGAGTGTTGGAGGTGGTAACGGAGAAGCGGCACGTAGTTCGATGTAGGGGGTAGCTTCGACATTACTTGGATCGAGTTCCCAGGACTTGTGGAGCAATTGGGGAACTCGAGGAGGTTTTGGGGAGGTTAGCTCACCAAGGCGTTGGGCGTTGGGGAGCTTTAGTATTGTTTGAGGGAGCTCGGAGACTCACGCGGATTGCTTAAACGTGAAGTAAAAGCGTATATTGGATCGTTTAGACGATCGTAGAGACAGTAGATGAGAGTAGAGAGAAACAGAGATAGAGGAACAGAGAGTAAAGAGAAATCCGTATGGTTAGCAGGTACAAAGGGACAGGGACTGGACCTATGTAAAGGGTGTGTGTTCAAAATATACCAAGCTAGTCTTCTGGACGCTACGGGATTGCTTAAATACGTATAGGGAAGTTAACAAAGAGACATAGTACGAAACGGGCACTTAATGGGGTTTCTAAGTACATGAGGACGGACATGAGGACGGAATGATGGGCGCATGTGCGGGGTTCCAGGACCCTGTCGTGGAGTGGTTCGGTTGCATTGAGGGGAACTAAGGATCGTGGAGGTTGTCCTAGCAGTAAGGAGGTTTGCGGGGCGTTGGGAGTGTTCTCAGGGGTTCAGGGAAGTGGACTGAGGAGGTAAGGGGACTGAGGAGGTTGGGGACTATGTTAAGGAGCTTATGGGCTGTGGAATTCGGGGCGAGGCATGACAAACGACTCCTCGCGCGTTGGCGAAAAAGAGAAAAGGGTCCCTCCGACAGGATGAGGGTGGTTCCTTTCGGCATAAGCGTCCCGTTGGAGAAGTTTCAGGGCCTGAGGTGTTTCCAAAGGTCCCTGAACACAAGCGCAAACGTCCTGCTGGGGAAAGTCGGGATGCTGAGGTCCCGGATTATCGTAGGGTGGTGCTGGTGCTCTGCCCCCCCATCGTCGATACTCCTGGTCCGGTTCTTTCATCTGGTGATCGTATCCACGAGGTTGTGCGCTCCTCTCCTCTGTCGGAGGAGTCAGGGAGCAAACCGGTTCCTCTTCCACGATCTCAGGGTCGCTCCTCAGATCTCCCGGCCCACCAGCCGTTTAGTTTGCCTGGTTCGTCTAACCAGTTTGTTCCTCCCGTGGTGTCGGAACGCCGGTCAGTGGTGACCATAAAAACCCCTCCTCTTCCTCAGGTGAGTCCCCTCGTTCTTGTTTCCTGATCTGCATTTTTTGTGTCTTATGCCTGTATCCCAGCATTCCTGAGATGCCCTCCATCCCTACCCCCGAGCTCAAGCCACTGCTGCTCTAAAGGCCGAAAACGAAGCTCTACGGGCTGAAGTAGCGGACCTCTGCAAGCTTCTAGAGACTTCCCGTACCGAAACTTCGACACTCACCTCCATCCTTAGGGATGAACGTAACAAGGATCTAGAGGCGAGTCGTCGCGCCCTGCAGGAAGTCGCTGCAGACCGTTTGGAGTACAATCGTGTTCTGGTGCAGTTCAGGGCTATTGAGGCTGAGTTGCCGGAGGTTCCCTTGGAGGTGGTTGTCGTTCTCCTCCTCTGCTTTTTCCTCCTTACTGACTTGTAATCCCTTGATTTCAGGACGCGATTACACGATTCCATCTTGCGTTGTCGGAAGTAGACTCCTATAGGGAAGTGGCCCTATGGCAGAAGCAGGAGCTTTCGGAACTTCGTGAGCAGGTTGCTAAGGAACGGAAGCGGTCTTTTGAGGCCCACGAGGAGCTGGATGCCGCTAACGTGTGTGCTATATGCCTATGGGACCGTCTGGAGGAGCTCGAAGAGTCCGCCCATTGGTATCGGGCACGGGCTCACGTCGCGGAGGAGCTCATCCGCAAGTACTCTGAGGATGAGGGATTGTATGAGGTGGACCTCCCCTCGTTTTCCTCCTTGCAGGATAAGTTGACTGCTTCTGAGGCAATGTTG
>MU823966.1:0-10093 GCA_027921425.1 Lentinula novae-zelandiae | reverse complement strand
TCTGGATTAAACTAATTGCTTCTCTCTTTCAATAGACACTCATTGTGCCTATACTCTATCAAGAGAGTTATGCACAGTATTCATTTAATTGTATTCTTCAATATTTTCTACGTCAGGACTCTTTGACATTCATTTGATATGTCTTCGGAGCCTCACAGTACTTCAATCGTTCTTCTAGTCATTCTCCTCAACCATACAACCTGATTGGTCTATTAAACTAAATCGCAGTCTTTTCAATTAATGCATGATCTCGTTCTAGAAGGAGTATTTGATAATTCCTGAGTTCTAGAAAGTCATTTTGAGTCAATCCTCGGCTCATGGTCACTTGAGTAAGTTCTTCCAAACTCCTGCCAGTGTAAGGTCCAATAAGAATACCCTTGGTATGTCATATGTGAATGGTCATCCTTTGGATGTGGTCCGAGTCTGGTATAATCCTGCTTGACAAACAGGTAGACTTCTATCCAAAGGTAGTATCGGGGATGGGTAAACTAACCAACTTGTGGGAGTATGGGTATATGGTCTCTTCAACTTATTAGACTGATTCAGTATTGACTTTGACTGTCAATCTGGGTCTCAATTACAGCCCTCTTGATACAAATCTATGCGTGAAAATGTCACAATTCACCGTATAGACGTCTAGCCAAAATTTAGGCGTGTCACCATATCATGGATCTCGACCATATCTCTACTTCTGCTCAACTTATTCCAGAAACTCAGAGTGCACTGGCAATCATGTTGGAATTCCCGCAAGAGAATCATCATTCATTTCATCACCATCCTAACATACCACCACATTGGGTACCGCCGCCGCCTCACACACCTGCAGATCATCCATATCCTATGTACTATGCTCCATACCCAGTTTACCAGAACTTTCAGCCACGGCTAGAGTCACCACGTTTAATGACTCCGAAGTTTAAAATCGAATATTCTTCTATCCATGTGACCTTCCTTGCTACAATTAAAGATGCCGACTCCCTGAAAGATCATAAATCTTGGGTCAAATGGAACAAGGGTGTATGGCAGGCCGTCGCCGATGGTTTTGTTCTAGGACATATTTGCGATGAACCTCCTCACGGGACTCCTTGGACGGAATGGAATACACCGTTAATCCGACCTGCAGTTTCATCTCAACCAACGCGAAAGGAAATCGAGGCTCATCTCAAATGGGCCAAGAACGATGTATGGGTTTCTTCAATCTTGACAGCATGTTTATCGGATGAGGCACGCAATCATCTTCCACCTATGATCAATGACCGAGGAGAACGCCACACTGTGAGACAGATCTACCTCCGTCTTAAAGTGGCATACCAAGCTGCCCCCGATAGGAAGGCCTGTTTACACATTCAAGATGAACTTTTTAATTCTCAAATCCATGGTATAAACATCGAAAAATTCAATCTCAAATGGAGTTTGACTCTCACTACCTTACGAAACTACGGATACAATATTCCCTGGGATACTCTAATCTCAAAATACATCTCAAAATTGCCGTCAGGTCCTCAATACGTTTACCTTAAACAAATGCTTGAAGAAGATTTTGATCAACCGGGAGTCATACCAAACAGGAACTTATTCAATAAGTTTGCCATTTGTTTGGAGAACATGCGCAACAGGGAGCTCCTTGATCTTGCCGATTCCGGGGGTGGTACATACAACCGTTGTTTCCAACATAACGGGACTGGAGGAACATCAGACAAACCACCAGAGCAACAGAAACCGAAGGACTCACCAAATATGTCTAAGCCCAATACTGAACCGTCTGCTTATGTTACGACCACTACTTCTTCCACTCCGAACACTACTTCCAAGATTGAATCTGTGGTTACTGTAGCTCCTGTACCTAGTATTATCTCGACTGCTAATACAACTGTTCGTTACACATACCCTGCGCGATGACTTAAACCATTTGCGGCCTTACTTTCTTCCTTTCCTAGTTCTCCACTGCCAATACGTCATTTGGAGAATGACAACCCAATTGCATTCTTGTCCATTCCCCAGAAAACTCAAACACTATTGGATTCAGCCTGCACAAATCACATCATTAACGACCAAAGATTTTTCTTCACTTTCGATGAAGATGGAGCTCTCACTGTACAAACAGCTAACTCGGGTATCTTATCTACCAAAGCTTCGGGAACCTGCTACTTTGAGAGGCAAATTGAAGGAACAAACGACCAACTGATATTGGAAATGCATGACTGCCTATATGCTCCCTGTCATATGCATGCAATTCACCCCATACGCTTCCCGGCCCGGCCCGGAGCGGCCGGACTTCGGATTAATAGCCTTGTGACTTCCATTCCATTTATTTATTATTCCGAGCTTTCATCGAGACCTTGTGACTGTATTTGGGATGTATATAAGCTAGAATACTTTGTACGTTGTAGTCAAGCTTGAAATCAAGTGTACCACCTTATCCCACTCTTTAATATCTCTTTTACCTTTGCTTCTGAGCTATTCCGGACTCCCGGATCACAGGAACCCCATCTAAGCTGCTCATCTTGACATTATATCCTTGCCATTATATTCCCGGGGACACAACAGTGTGTGAAGGGTGTTGCTAATAGCTTCACCGACGTCCCACTCCCAGTGTGTACTACAGGCCAGTACTCAGCTCCGGACCTCAGAGTTATCCCAGGCCATTTCCGGCCCATATCCGACCTCAGAACCTCTATAGTTATTGACCTGTAGGCACAGTCTTGTCACTCCCGATGCTCCGGTGAATCTTCTATTTGTGGGCGCGATACTCGAACATGGCTTTACATTCACTATAACTCCACAAACGGTTCAAATCCATCCAGATCCAGATCGTTTTACAATTGCCAATGTCATTCGACGGTTATGCGTTCTACAAGGCAAATTCTAACTACCCAAAGACGGAACCTCCGAATTCATACATATGGCAATGCCTGTCTTCATTCCACGGACTCCAAATGGTGCACTGTTTCATGAACGTTTTGGACATCCTGGTATCGACCTCACAAACGAACTTCTAACAGGATCTTCTGCAGAGGGACTTGAAGAATGGAACGGGACAAAAATGCGGGGGATTTATGATTCTTGTCTCAAGGGTAAACACCCTCACTTCCCATATCCGTATCATGGCAATTGTGCCTCCAAACCACTCGAACTGACTCATACGGATACTTGCGGACCTATCGGCACACTTTCAAATCACCAGAACTCACACTTCAATATCATCCTTGATGACTACATGAGTGCTTTATCCGGTGGTTGTTTCACGAAGAAAAACCAAGCCCTACGTATAATCAAGTCGACAGTTTCAACCTGGGAGAACGTTATGGCACCTCACAAAGTCAAAAACATCCGGCTTGATGGTGCAAAGGAATTTCATGGTACAGAAGCTGCAACATATTTCAAAGACAAAGGAATACTGGTACAGAAAACAGCTGCATATTCTCACCAACAAAACAGGAAAGCAGAATGTTGGGTTTGCATCATTGAGAACGATGCAATGACGATGCTAGTTCACTCAGGTTTACCCTTACAATTTTGGGAAGACTCAGTTTGGACTGCAATGTATGTTTGTTTCTGATTACCGACCAAAACCCTTCCTGATAACAAAACACCATACGAAATGGTCCACGGACACCCACCGAATCTATCGCACCTCCGCGTATGGGGGTGTCAATGCTGGATCCAAGTTTCTGAAGATATTCAACTCAAATTTGGTGACAAAATGTTAGAAGGTATATTTGTAGGCTATGAAGACAATCACATCGGATGGAGGGTCCGTGATACTAATGGGAAGGAGCATTTCTCTGACCAGGTAGTGTTCAATGAATCTCAATTCGGTCAACTCCGTGGTCCACATTCATCAAAACCTAATACAACGACCCTTATTCCAACATCTTCCCCACCTAATCCGCCAACAAATCTTACGACCCAAGTGCCGAATCCACCGAATGGTCCTCGACCCCGACATATGACGAAATTAACAGAGCGTGGCAAAGAATGGCGTGAAGGGATCCGAAGACGCAATGAGTTACTTCAAGAACGACGTGTCAACGATGGTCTCCCCCCTACTTGTGATGCTCAGCTTGACCTCGACATTATTGGTTGTTCACTTGCCTGCCGAATACTTGAAGACAATTTTGAATACATAGACAATGATTCTGAATTCTTCTTTGCAGCTCTTGCAAACATTCCCAGTCCTTTTAATCCCATAAAACCAAACTCGACATCGACATCCAAACCATGAATTTTCGACCTCAAAAAGGCACCATCCACCCGTCGAGAAATGTTATTGAGACCTGACCTGAATGAATGGTTTACAGCTGAGGACAAGGAACTTTCTGGACTATTCGACTTAGGAGTATTCGAGGAAGTACCGATTTGTCCAAAGGGCAGATTCCTGATTGGTCTAAAAATGGTATATGATCTCAAGATGGATGGAACGAAGAAGGCTAGACTCGTCGCACAAGGTTTCACCCAACCTGAAGACTATGGGAATGTCCATGCACCGGTTACCAGGATGGTTTCCTATCGAATCATTATGGCATGGACTGCTCAAATGGATCTCAAATTGTTTTCTTTTGATGTTAAGCAAGCATTCTTGAATGCACCGCTTGCCGAAGAGACTTATGTCAAACAAATCCCAGGCCGACCCATTACTAACCATCCCAACGTGGTATATTGTTTATGTCGAGCACTATATGGTCTCCATCAGGCTTCAGCGGCATGGTACTCAATGTTATGCAAGGCACTTGACGAAATTGGATTCCAGCGATGTGACTGCGATAATGCTGTCTTCATCGGCCAATGGTCAATATCACCGATCCCTCTATCTCAATGCCCACTAACGGTGATCCCCTCATAATGCTTATTCCTGTCCACGTTGACGACGGACTAGTTTCCACTAATTCTATTGATCTATACCAATGGTTTATCACTCAAATCAATCATTGATTCAAAGTTATTGATTTAGGACCAACATCGACTTTCCTTGGGATTAGAATATACCGAGACCATCCACGACATCTCTTATGGCTATCACAGGAATTGTATGTCGAAGATCTCTTGGAACAGTATAGACTGACCGAATGCATTACTCATGATCTCCCACTCTGATATAAGTTCAACGGTCCCAATCCAAATCCTTCCATTTACACTGATGTAGATCCTGAATCATTGACAAAAATCTACCAGGCGCTCATCGGATGTCTGCTTTTCCTCGCGCTTTGCACACGACCAGACATTGCATACACCGTAATGTTCCTCGCACAATTCAATTCGAAACCTTCTCCGAGACATCTCATTGCAGCAAAGGGTACTCTCCGTTATTTGGCAAAAACTCGAACATGGTCTCTACAGTATGGGGGTGATCACCGGACTGACCTTATTGATACCCTTGGTATAGAATCTGATACGGTGGCCCTCTCCGACGCTGATTGGGATAGCAATTCACTGGATCGAAAATCAATTTCGGGATTCGGTATTTTTCTATTTGGTGGTTTGGTCGCTTGGTCCACTTCGAAACAAAAGAGTATTGCATTATCATTAACAGAGGCAGAATACATGGGTCTAATGCATGTCCTAAAGGAATTACTTTGGGTTCGAGTGTTCACTGCTTTAATCTCCCTCCCTATTCCACATCCTTTTCCCCTGATTTCTGACAACCGTTCTTCTATTGATATAGCTAATTCACGCTCCGTTTCCAATCGATCCAAACACATTGATATCTGATACCACTTTATTCGTTCCCACATTGAAGACGACTCAATTACCACCATTTGGTGTTCATCCCTTGATATGATTGCTGACATTTTCACTAAATCCTTACCTACAGATTTGCACTACAAACACTCTCTATTGCTTGGTCTTGTACCACTACCTACTGTTACCTGACCACTCCATTCATTGGTGGGGGTGTGTTGGAAGACCTTTCCTCTTTTGGCCAATTCTTTCCGTTTCCACATGACTCACACTACATAGTTCGTTTTTCGCACGACACTTTCCCTCAGCTGTTTAGATCCTTGTCGGACTATACTGAGGCTCATTCTGTTCCTTGTATAGATTTGACCTCCAAGACCCTGGCCCAGAAATTGGAACAGCATCTTCAGATTGCAACAGCTATGATCGGCATTGCCAAGGCTTTGAAGAATAAAGAACAATATGATTGTTGGTCCGCAATTCTCAATTCCATAGACCGACTTGGTGCAGCGGGGATGTCCGATGACGAACAAGTGCTAGACACCCATGGCCAGCAGGGAATCATTGTCTATGCGCCTGTGTTTCGTCATCCTCATTTTGATGCACTCTTTGACAAAGTTGATTCAACCTGGGGGCTTGAAAAATATCTATTCACTCGCGTAGGACAATGTCGGCTTCCTAGGATTCGAGGACATGAGCGTGTTGAGCGTTCTCCCCGAGAAAACCTCCCTCCGTCATATTATCAGCCCAATTTTCTGCACGCTATGGATAAGGGTCTTGTTGAGATGGTTGCAATTGCCACAGAAGAAACTGCTATTCTAAGGTGTGGGTTTCTGTATCGCCGTCGTTCAAGGAAGTCGTTAATTTTGGATTCTTCCCAATAGTTTACCGACACTTCTAGATTACCAGCCATTTGACTAGTGTATTTGATTTGAGGAACCTCACCCCAGAGAGACTGAGCATAATTATACAAGGTGCAATACATATAATTGTCGTTCATTCACTCCACCTGTACTCTCTACATATATAAATTACATTGAAGTATCATAGATATGACGGAGTCAATTATACAAGGTGTTGGGATAAGTAGAGTAGAAGGACCAATGTGCTTTCAGTTAGTCAAAATTTGTAGGTAATTACTTTCCACTACTAGTGTGCTTCAATCCTTTTTTCTCAGCCCCTGCCCCTGGACAAGCGTCTGCTGCGATTTTCTCCAACCTCTCTTTCCTGAGCACAGACTTCTGATATTTCAAATGATTCCGAATGAAGTCATCAACGGCCCAAAGGCCACTGTACTCCTTCAAGAAGATGTACTTCTCGACAGCCTGACTTCAATCAGAATAGAGATCCTATGATGGAAATATAACTCTTACCTGTTGCCGAACCTTTCTAACATTTGCTGCCAATTGCTCGCTCATAGGAACATCACAGTCCAAATGATCTTTGACAAGATTGTTGATGAATTTCTGTTGGGTATCGTCAGGTTACTGTATTCATTTGCACAAGAGCATGGGCATACCTTGACCTTGTTGTATTTTTTCCTCGGCCACAATAGGACTTCAAAGAGCGAGTAACCGCCACGACCAGGCCTTCCAACCTCACCAGGAGGCTTCAGTATCAAGAAATCATTATCAGAATCATTCTCGAAAACAAGCGTGGGTGGACCACGAGGAGGGGCAGGTTCTGATAAGGTGACAGTGTTGTGAGACTGAGTTTCCTCTGTAGTCGAAGTAGAAGCCTGTAGATTTTCCATAGTTGGACCGGGATCACTCTTGGCGTTGCAAGGAGTTTTGTGCGCGCAGTGATCACTGTCATATATGTATGACCTTTGCTGGACAATTTGCGAGTGTGCAAGCCATTCTCAATCGGAGTCGTATTCGAGTTCGCTAGACAGAGACTCAATGGATGATGATGATGACAAAACCACTACGGGCAATCGGCGCTGCGGTTCTGGCGAAGGACTGCTGTAGGGAGTTACCCTGGGCGAATCTTTCTGTGTGCGTACTGGCCCACCCAAGGGTGCAATATTAGTGTGGTCGATGGTATTCACTGCCTTGCGAGGTAGAGTTATCTCCCTATGGTCAGCACACAGAGGGCAATGGTCAAAGTTGTGGTAAGGATCCATAGTCAATTGCGAGTGGCTGGGAGAGGTGAAGGATGGAAATTTAAGTACCTGTCGCCCTTCAAGAGAAAGTGCACTACTACTAAGATTGGAAGTGGATAAACAAAGGCGAAGAAAGCATGTTGCATGTTCAAGGAGGAACAGGACAAGAGAACCCATTTAAGCACTTGCATGGAACGGTGCAAAGGGCTTTGAAGTGCACACGAGGAATCGGAACAAGATCGGGAAAACACCGTTAGTTCCGCATTAGGTAAATGCCCTTTGTATTACATACTAGTGCGCACGCACTCAATTTCCACTTCAAATCTTCTCGTTTAACCCTACTCAATGAATTCTCCCGCCATGAACTCTCAATATCAACCGATCTCCACCTTGCAGGGACCACGGGATGCTGTTGTGTCTCTTGCATTCTCTTTTGGCAGCTGGTAATGGACTTCATATGTCTCTCCACCCATTGTTTCTAACCCGGAATAAATCAGGGTATAGTGGCGTCTGTGTTTGGGACCTTTTGACATTTTCAACAACTCCACTTCCCCACATGCTTTTTGCTCCTCAGAATCCGAAGTATGTTATAATGACATCTGTTTGGGTTTACTTCCAGAAAAACAAACATCATGTCTTGCTGCTCGGTTCTATGCACAGAGATATCATACTTTGGGACTGGAACAATGAAACCAAGGTGAGTTTATCCTATTCAGACCCATATCTATCTACTGAAGTGGTTTATTTGATAGTCTTTCCAGCTACTCTACTGGGTACCTCCAATGGAGAACAAAGAAGATGAGATACTTTCTATGGACGTTTACAAGCATGACATTGCACCTGGCAGGATCAGAAGAGCTGTTGCAGCTACTGCCAACCAGTGCATCAGTGTCTGGACATTAATGTCTTCAGGGGAGTTTTCAAAAGTCACTGTCCTTGACAAAGGCATCAATCCCAAAACTGTTTGCATGTGTAAGATCACCTGAGATGTATTTGTGTTTCCGTTCTATGGGGGTGAAATGTATGTGTTTATGTTGATTCCTACCTTCATCTGTGATCTTCTCATATTTGTAGACACTGCCTAGACTATAAAACTGGAGCAATAAAGTGCCATAAATCTCATGCCCCTGGAATCATGTAAGTACGAAGAGATAATTACCTTCAATCTATGATGATGACTGCTTTTATGTAGGGGCTCTGTTGCCATGAATCAAACGACCAATAAATTTGTTGCCTACACTGGAAAAAGCTTCCAGCTCTACCACCTTGGCAGCCTCGAATTGATTAAAACTTTCAGAGCTGAAACACCAGCCGTCTTGTTTCCCAAGTGTGTTGTATTCGGAGAAACAGAGAATATTGTTGTTGGAGGAACCAATCGCGCCTGCGCTCTGGTATATGATGTCGGCAGTGAAGAGGTTCTTCAGACTTTGAGCTACCCTTGTGGGGGCCTTGTTCAGCCAGTCTCTGTGAGTGTCATATATATATCAATCTTGTTTGGCATTCGATGTGCTCTGACCAAGGGAGTAGATGATCATGCTTCCTGGGCGCCATTTGATTGCAATCGCAGGATCAACTGCTCAACAGCCAGCGGATGTTATCCTTTTTGCGAAGTGTATCCCAGCCGAAGAGGACCCTGCCCAGCTCAAGACAGCTATACCAAACTGCGAACTTCCAATCCAGGACACTGTGCTCATAGGCTTTTATCTTCGCAAAAAGATTTGGAAATGGGTGTGGACTCTTGGCGCACTGGTCTTCCTCACCTTCATTAGGTACTACATTCTTTCCAATATCTATCAGGTTGGTAGTAGTGCGTTGAATTTCTGAATGCTCCACTAATACTATTTGCAGGTTTCTTCTTGTTTTGATGGGGAAAGTTTCAAACCGCAGCCAAACACCTACTGGCACAGGAAGCCTAAAGATAAAGCAGGTCACACTTATAGGGCAAAATTTCCCGGCAATGGGGCGGGAAAGCACCATGGTGACTCCACTACTGTTATCACGAAAGGTGTCATAGTAATGGAATAAGCTGCATATCTGTGTACCATAGTTGTCCAATACGAACTATTCCTGGCTGACAAACTACAGCTGATATACATATCGCAAATCTTTAGAAGATCACAATCAAACTAGACAGCGCAAGATGTGGAACACGAATTATGACTCAGGAGTATAAGTACATTCATGCTAAGAACCACTAATCTACGTGCTATACTGTGAGGCCCTGGCACAGAAGGCCTGCTCTGGTCTTACCCAGACTGGGCCTAAGCGAACACAGTAGCCGCCTAGGCCGTACGAGGAGGTATGGGATAGTGC
>MU823965.1:0-12562 GCA_027921425.1 Lentinula novae-zelandiae | reverse complement strand
ATATAACCAGAAGGGCCTGGGTTCAATCCCCAGTCTGGTCACTTTGTTTTCAGTTCATGACTTTAACAGTATCTGACAAAAAGATAAGTTTGACTCTGAAGAGCTCAAGGCGGAACTCACCCGAATCCAGTAGTGACGGAGAACGAGTGACTAGACAACCACGGTTAACATCAGCTTCCCATCCCCGACAAGAAAATCAGAACGTACGGAGGGATCAAAGTGATATCAGTGCTAGATCCAGACCCAGGCGTAGTGGGATTGACAAGAGTGGTCTCAACCATGGTGCACCCTTCTCCATCGGCACCACAACCTGCATCAATCATATTCAGTAATCAGTAGGCCAAGCCGATTCAAGTTGTCAGTTCAAAGCTTACCAACATCGAGGTAGCTGTCGAAATATCGGTTGAGTGTATAGAGTTTTGTAGATTCCAAGACTAAGACTTACGCAATAGCAGATATCAGAGGGCCTTGATTCAAGCCATTACTCAAAGTTTGATTGAGGCACTGGCATGGTAGCAACACTCACCATTGGAGGTGAAGGATCCCCCAGTCGACAATGTCGCACCGTTTACCTTCAGAGTAGGCTAATGTGAACGCATCAAACGACCGACTTATTCCATTTATTTACACAATGCTCACCACACCCGTGCCACATCTACATTGGAATTAAAATAAATACGGTAAGAATTCAGAGGGGAGTGATTTTATGGAGAGAATATCATTTGAAAGCCATGAAAGAAGAACACTCACAAGTTTGTGAAAACGACAGTGTGGGTCTCCTGAGCCTGAACTTTGATGATAAAAGCAGCGACGATAGCAGCAGTAAACTTGGAGAAGGAGAACATCCTGAGTGTAGCAAGGGGGGCACAGAGGAAGCAAAGCAAACTGGGAGCTTCTTCGTCTTTTCGAGATTTTGTTTCGGGATTTTATATCAGTTCCAGCACGGCCAAATGAATAATTGCCAATGGCTCGAAGGTTCAACCTGGCTAGTACCAGATGACCCCACCCCCTCATGCTCACAGGCTTTCGTCGAAAGTTCATCGTGAAGATATATTGAGAAATGATATCCATAAAAAGTTGTTTCTCGGCTCTACTTGCCACAGCACATCGCCGAATGACAATGGTAGCTCTCAAAGGTCCACAAATAGCTTCAATCGAGGTCATTTCGAACTTTGGAATGAAGGGGGTGCTAAAAGAGGCTGGGATTTGAATGAGGCGGAGCAAATGAAAAAGATCTATCAACTGCCAGTTCCCGCTCGATTGTTGGAGAACGAGATGTCTGCTTCTTTGTATGCAGATACCATATGAAAGCGGGTTTCAGAAATGGTAAGTGAACGTGAACTGGAGTCTAGATGCCTGTCTGCAAATTTCCGCTCTCGTTTGCCGGCCGCGCTAATTTAAACGAGCACTTATCCACATCCTTCGGGTAGACATAAGCTGGTTATGAGTATGGAAGAAGCGGTTTTGTTTATGGACCAGGCATGTGTGTATGAGGATGTCCGAGAGAGGCTTCCAATTTGAAACATCCTCAGTATTGATTTTGATTCACTAGGACAAGTAGTCGCAATGAATGGGTGGTGAGGCTAGCACCGAAGGTGCTGGACAGTGAACTTGGGGGAAATTGGTAGAGATGAAGATTGGGAGGTCAAATATAGGTTGCAAAGGCGGCAGGCCATTAGTATGTAAACAGTGAGATGGCGAGGTACTTGTATTGTCACCTGTATGACTCGATACCAAACTGCGCTGTATCTTGACAGGATATCAGATGTTATGAGGGAGACCAAAACACAACTTCAGGGTTCACACTTGAGACTCGCAAACTGTAACGCAGTCCAATGAGCATAAGACACAAATGATTTATACCGGATCCTCTTTAATTAGATGCAGGTACAGGGAATCTATCAACATCTGAAGAGAATCAAAGCCTGACAAGAATTTTTCAGATCGTCATTGTTTGTGTGGTGCTTAATCACAGAAAGTGATGACAAGGTCGACCTGTGGTAAAATATGGATGTCGGTAACAAGAATGAAAGGCGATTCGAAATGGCTTACATTATCAACTTGGCAAGCGACTTGGACATGGGTGTCAGTAGGTACCTTGAACGCAGTAGGACAGTTGGCATTAGTGCCTAAAAAGAATTTCCAGTGTCAACTCAGAAATGGAGTCAAAGGTTGACATACAATCAGCTCCAGCTCCATCGCAGCCATTGTAATATCTGAAAGGATTAATGGGATCCGACTACACAAGATGACGGATCTAACTCACCCGAATCCACTAGTGACCGAGAAAGCATGGCTAAATCATATCGGAAATTGAACAAAAACTTGATGCTAATGAGCAAAGTTGAGACATACGGAGGGATCAAACTAATATCAGTACTAGAACCGGATCCAGGTGAAGTAGGGTTGACAAGAGTAGTCTCAATTGTGGTGCATCCTTCTCCATTGGCGCCGCAACCTGGTACATTATCCAGTTAATGACCAGAATAATCTCTATATTAAGTGGAAATGCTGACCGACGTCAAGGTAGCTGAGTACAGAAACACCTAATTGAGCACACAGAACATTTAAAAAATCTCGAAGAAGGCTTACGCGATGGCAGCTTCCAGAGGGCCTAAGTTGAACAAGATATAAATCAAAAACTTGGTCACCATAATTGTGTGGCACTCACCATTGGAGGTGTAGGCTCCCCCAGTCGACAGTGTTACTCCATTTGCCTTCAAAGTGGGCTGAGTCAAGGTGGCTACGTTGAGCGACCGACCTTTTCCATAGAAAAAATAGGACGCACCACACCCTTACCGCACCTAAGACGGAGTTACAACTTCAGGAATCCAGAGAATAGCGAGAACACTTACGAGTTCTGGAAAGTGACGGTATGACTCTCCGCTTGTGCCCCGACAACGAAAGCAGCAGCGACGAGGGCAGTTAGCTTCAAAAAGGAGGACATCTCGATTGTATGAAGAAGTGCTGAGGAGCTGAGGAGGTAAGCAAACAAATGGGTTGAAAGCTTGATTATCCATGGATTTTGCTTTGGGTTTTTATACCAGTCGGAGACAGACAACAAACCGGCTGCAGCTCGAGAACGTGCGAGTGGTTGGTCCCACTTCACGGTCACGATGATCCTGTTCAAGAATGAAACTAAATGCACAAATGAATCAAATACAGAACAGAATGAGTTGCTTTGCAACTCTACGTATGGTGGTTCGTCGCTTTGAATGTCATTTATGATTTCGGATCTCGGGTGGACTTCGGTGTCGGATGATTGGAGTATGTAGAGGAGTAGGTGACTGAAGAGAAGTGGAAAGAAAGGGATCCGCCAGTGTCGGGTCTGTTCGAATATAACATTTCATTAAGATTTGAACCGAAGAGCAAAGCTCTCGGGATAACCAAACTTTGATTCAAGACAGAATTGAAGGCTACTCACGAGTCACGATCAGATAATACGAAAAGTCCCATTGATAGCAGTATTCTTTACTATTCAGGCATTCGGTTTGAACATCGGAACCCATTCCTACATTCCATTCAACGCATTGTCGCTGCGTTCAACGTCCCGGATGTTAGAATTTGAACGTCGTGACGATTTAGCTCCAGTCCGATCACCCCAAACGAGTACTAGAATTTCAATCTGTCCCAAGAAGAGGTGAAGAAGTGGTAGAAATTCGGCTCATCAATTCCTCTAACATCGCATGCATCTTGGGGTAGTAATGATTTTATTCCACTGTGTGTACGGTCAGTAATGACACGGTTCTAGTTCACACAAAAGCCCAATGCTCCGAGTCTTTGGAGCCGGGGATAGGCAGGAGCCGCATGACAGACTTCGGCATGTCCTTGGCTCAGTTGGTTAGAGCACGAGTCTCATACTATTCCCATTTTTGGAATAAGCCTCAGGCCACAGCTTTCACAAGGCAGTGACCACTGATCAATATAATTTGGAAGCAAGTTCATTTCTCATATCTGAAGGGACACGATAAGTTTCACCAAGGCAAATTGGGAGATCACGCACTTTAATTCCGATTTCTTTGCAATTGTCCGTATGTTCGACAAAACACATGGGTTGATTACATGTTGGTGTCTGTTCTTGCACAGGATGTACGAGGCGAAGATAGGCTGCATTGGGACATGGACGGTTGTGAAAGCATGTGACGGTCACTGGTGAATGCTCAATTAGGAAAGGTAAGGAATTTAAACAGGTTTGCCTTTTTGGGCTTCCACCGAAGAAAAGATTTCGGTCGGGATCGAACAAGTTTCGCCGCAAGTGGAAGGAGGGAAAAGGCTGAAATCCTTTTTAGGGCAGAATATATTGGACAAATAAACAAACCAAAGAATTGCGCAAAGCACTGTAAGGGAAACATCAAACAGTGAAAAATGGTGAATAGAACAACCAAGTAACAACAGCTCTCGAAGGTTTTCAAGTTGCTTTGTGTTTTGTACTCTGTCGCAGCTCCTCCACATTCCATGCATTCCCTTGATACCCATCTGGTTCCGTCACAGCTTGATAGAAATCCTCCCAAGCAGGGCGATTCGGCTTGTACAGAACATAGTTGCCTAAGTCAAGTTGGATGATCTGATTATACACCTGGAGTGCATTCAAACCAGGAAATTCCCACTTGTAGATTCTTCCTTTCTTACCCTCTCCTAGGCCTGAGGGGCCTAAGAACCCCACCTTCTCTTTCTCTGATGGGAACGTCAACGTCCCCAGCAAGAGGTCAGAAGCCAAATGCAGGAGTCCATGAACGGGTTCAAGCTTCCATTCTAACGACTCGTCTCCTGGCTCTCGCTCCTTCTCAATCGCTCTTAAGCCCCAGACCCCTTCAGTCGCGGGGCTCAAGAACAGGATGAACTCATCATTGTGATGCAGTATTCGAGTGGCTGGTCCAGTGAAATCGAGGAATGTCCCGTCGGGTTTATAATATCCATGCTTGAGGTAGAGCCATACTGCTTCTATATGATGTTCATGTTGATTAATACCTTGCTATCTTCAAGATGCATTTACTTACGTTTAGCGCGGCGTTCGAGAAGGCCTGCCGTAGCATTCAGAGCCTCGAACATTGGCAGGGGTGTAGCTATAGCCCCAAGAACGATCAAAAGGAGGGCGAAAAACGAGAGTCGAGATGCGAGAGTTTGCAGTAGAGTGACCATGATGACGCCAAACTGAAGAGAGGGAGGTACAGATTGATACAACTGTAGTTTGCAGTTAGCAATAAGTTATATCAAGAGTGCAGAGCTAGGAGCCAAGATGGGAAAGAAAGAGACATGCAACGTACCGAACCAGCGTTGTGTACTTGGTGAGTGAGTGTACGTGGGGGATTGACGACACGAAGAATTTTTGGTTTCGAATTGCGAGTAATTATAGCCTGCCAAAGGGCTGAGATGCTGCTATGTAGAGACATTAGACTGATACACCCACCGTCGGTTTCTCAGGCTTCCATATAAGCTTCCATAATGAGCCTTGACACAAAAAAGTTCAGGGAATTGAAGCGATGTACATAGAACTTGAGAATCGTATGGTCTCGATAATAGCATGCAAATAACAACGACGTTGAATTTTTTCCAGTCCGAAATCCAAGGATACACATTCTATATATGCTGATACAAGTTGCCGTGGCCTATGAGCAGCTTGGAGGGGAGCCTTGCATGAGTAACTGGATCCACGTCGAAGGCATAGCTTGAGAAATGTTTTTAGAAGCCAGAAAGCGCAATAGTATATCAAACACACATAGAGGCCGGTAAAGTCAGATTGTGTCCAAGAAATCCGCCGGACACCCCAGTATCAGAGCTGGGAAAACGTACAAACTCGATCATCCTCGAGGACGTCAACCCTACCTTGGATGAAATCACCATGTTCAACTCGAACAATCCTTCAGAAGAGAGCCTGGTGGACCTCAGCATCATTGCCGAAGCATCCCGCAAAGCCGCTTTAGCCGTTCTACAACCTGCGGACCACATCGAGGTCTTCCAAAGTGAACAATCTGGCGTACGCGGAATCGTGCAAGAAATCCAAGGCGAGAGACTCTCACCATTACCGCGCTCGGTTGAGATCTGGAAGGGCAAAAGATTGATCTCTCTGCAAGGTCTGTAAGGAAACGATTTAAACCCGGAGACCACGTTAAAGTGATGCAAGGGAAGAACGCTGGAGAGATTGGGTTGGTGGTTGCTGTTTCTGATACTGGGTCTACTCCCTCGACGTCGAATGTGAATGCTGCCTT
This sequence comes from Lentinula novae-zelandiae, assembly GCA_027921425.1. NCBI lineage: Eukaryota > Fungi > Basidiomycota > Agaricomycetes > Agaricales > Omphalotaceae > Lentinula > Lentinula novae-zelandiae. The sequence goes on along the minus strand of MU823965.1, from coordinate 6,356 downwards.
TTTGGGCTTCCACCGAAGAACAAATTTCGGTCGGGATCGAACAAGTTTCGCCGCAAGTGGAAGGAACAAGGCTGTAAGCGGACACGGACCCTAGTGGAAAAAGGAAATGAATGTTGAGACCTCGTCGAGAAGCAGGTCATTGATTCTGGTAATAGTTCAAGAACAGCAGTGCCAACAATATGGACACACCTTATAACAGCTCAGAGTGACTTTGAACCGAAAAAAAGGGATACAAAAACCAAAGAGTCAGAGAAATAGGCGACCCGTTGAAGAAATGGAGATGGTTGAACAGATTGGGATAGAAATGCACAAAGCAAAGGCATGCACTATATGGAACACCATTTCGGATATCCTACTGCACTTTTCGGCCTCATCATCCTAAGCGTACTGAGAATATACACTTTCTGTGCCATCAGTAGGGGTGTTACCACTCTGAACGTTTATTCCATAAACGTTGGCGATGAAAACCAAACCTGTCTTGAAATGAATGACTCCCAAACATGATCCATTCTGTCAATTGGTGAGCTTGAACTGCTCCTTGGGAATTAGCGCGAGTACTAGGTGTCACTTGAGATGCAGGGCATGGTTTAGCGATGTTACAATCTTCTTCTGTATGTCTAGTGCATTTTGGTACCCAATTCCATAAAGCCAGGAGTCTTCGTCGGTGCCATACCGACGCTGATAATACTCTATAATGTATATGATCATACTGACTGCCATCCATTCCTAAAGAAACTGCCAACTTTCTAGAAAATAGTGGCTGATAGTGGACGTATCGCGATACTCTTGGAAGCCTTGGCGCAACCTAGGGCAACACATAGCCGAGTCCCTGTATGTAAGTAGATGTAAGCTTACTCTACGATGAGAAACCTTAGCCTGGCCTTAGCAACATGAGGACCGGTTTCAGCTTTTTGTGCTCGTGGTGAGTTAAATGAGCCATAAAGTATACGCGCTGAAAAACCTACTAACTATCCTGAAAAAAATTCAATGATTCATACCAGAAAAACATTCATACATGCACAAGAGAGTTTTTAAAATTTGAAGGCCTTTGTACGAGAAAGGCTGGCTCCTCGTCAAGCTTTGCCATGAGCACAATACTGCAGCAGAGACTAGTAGAGAACTGAGCTCAGAGGAGGCTCCATGTGCATGAGCCGTCGCCGCACAGGCCGTCACTTGGACAACGGGTGTGGAAAGAAGTTTCTTTTTTCGTCCCTGCCGTGCCTTGCACGGATATTTAGATGCCGCGATGATCGCCAGTCAGTACTAGTCAACTAAACACCTCGTTTTTTCTTTTTACCCTCATCTTGCTCTCAACACACACCAACGAGCCCCCCTCCTCGTTTTCCTGTGCAACTCTCTTTTCTTCAGGCCATCCCAGAAGAAGTCTATCGTTCAAAACTTCCACATTCGTTGAACACTCCACGATCTCATCACACCGCCAGTCATGTTTTCCCTTGCTGTCGCTGTCGTGCTTCCTCTCTTCCTGCAATGTGAGCAATAATTTTCTATTCTTCTAATTTTGAGAATAATGCCTCTGACGGGGATCGTCTTCTATGTAGCTGTTTCTGCTCAATCTTGCACTAGAAATTACACCGTTCAGGATGGTGACACTTGTGATAGCATTTCTACCGCACAGAATGTCTCTACGTGAGTTTCCATGTGTCGTACACCACCAATAATTTCTCATCACTTTTCTACCCTCAAACTACTGGAACAGCTACCAACTCGCTGCAGTAAACTCTGGTGTAGTCGACAGCACCTGCTCCAACCTGCAGCCAGGTGCTAGCCTCTGTCTCGGATACGAAGGCGAGGACTGTACCTCCACCTACACCGTTGTTGCCCAGGACACATGCGATTCGATTTATGATGCGTACGGTATTAACGCGACACTCTTGTATGGAAACAATCCCCAGATTGATTCAGCTTGTGACAACATTTACGTTGGAGAGGTTAGTTGAGCCTAGCCCTACCTTAGCTTCAATCCTTGAATTTCTGCTTACCGGTCATTTATCCCCGTTTCTAGGTACTTTGTGTTGCATCTACCATTGCCGCTCCTCCCGCTGGCTCTGCCTCGGTCAACACTGCAATTCCTAGCACTGCCACTGCCGCTGCTTCTGCTACTCCTACTACGTCTTCCTCTGCTATTAGTATTACCGTAGCCTCTTCCTCCGTTGCTCTTCCAGTAGTCACTACTTCGACTCTCACGTCTTTCTCTGCCACTTCCTCAACTTTCACTTCTGTGGCTGCCTCGTCCTCTTCATCTAGTGACGACGGTGACGATGATGATCTGCCTTATTGCGATGAGCTCTAGATATCCCCTAATAACTTGCACCTCAATCCATTTGCGGCACCCCGTGTCCGTGATTTGGTGCTTTCTTCCACATTTCTGGGTTCAGATCTTCATGACCGTACCCCATCTATACCTTATATTTCTATTTGTCCTTTATTCTTGTGGTGCATCCTCTGTGTTGCTCGATCCTTTTTCACGTTGACTGTTCTCCTTGACGGTGCTGGCAATATTACTTACAGGTTATCCGGAAGCTCATCTCGATGATATACTGCTCTCTTTGGACATCTGTACTTTTTTTTCGCATGGGAAGAATGAATATCGGTCTTTTTGTCAATAAAAAAGCACAAGATGAATGCGAAATGTTATGGTTGTGAATACAATAATGAATATCGGGATAATACATACAGTCATTCACGTGTCCTTTCAACAGTGAAATTTAGTTACACTTCGGAACAGATGTTCATCAGGTTTACACTGAATCTGAGCTGATAGAAACTTTATGTATGGTCTATTAAGAAATCTTAGCCCTTTTGTTTCTTTGTTTTTGAGGAGGAACATATGCGATTAATGTTATCAGTTCGAAAAACCCTTATCAGTGTATTGCTGCTCCTTTGAACAGTCGTCACATCGACTGTGATTTCCTTATGGAGTGTTAACACCGAGCCCGAGATAACAATCAGGGAACTCCCAAGGTACACAGTCAGGAGTGAAAGCCATCAAATTATCATCTGAGAAATCATAATCTCTAGATAAAGCTGAAGATGGTAGAATTCTAAAAAGGTTGAGTGGTGCTCTCCATTCAAATTCAAGATTATGCACTGCAGTGCATCCGTTTTTGATCTATATCCAAAATCTCCAATCTAGATTTTTTGCATGATATATATTCTAGCTCCGGCGTCGCTCCGATTTCCTTGCATCTGCAAAACCTGGATATTCGGCTAAGGGCTGAGAGCAGATCCCAGCAGATCCCAGTGCTGAAAGCACCGAAAGCAACATGCTCTGGGTGCTTTCACTGCTGGGAAGTGCTCTCGACTGCTTTCAGACCCTTAGCCGAAAATACAGGTTTTGCAGATGTGACAATGAAAATGCTTTTCTTTTTTGTCAAAGGGGAATATTATTCATGGTATCCTACACATAATACATGCACAAAACTAAGTTACATGGGAAAAAAAGTGGATATGACAGATATGAGCTACAGAGGCAGACTGAGTGTGAATGAAAAGATCAGGTATGTTGATGACATCGAAGAATTTGCTAGAATTTGGCAGTGCAAGACACTTCGATATTGATGATGGGTAATTATGGGGGCTAGATAATTGGAAGCCAGGATATTGACATGTATTGACAAAGGAACATGAGCACTTGACTTGAAGACTTGACTGTTGAAGGGCCATTGAGGATTTTGAAGGCAGCGCAACACAGAGAAAGCAACATGGGAAGGAAACGAAGAGGGACAAAAAAGGTGAGGAGCTTATATATAAAATTTCTGATGTAAAATTTTTTGGGGTCTGATTCTGTCCGATTGCCATATGGTGTCCGTGCGCTGCAGCTTGCAGTTTGGAAAGAGAGCAAACAGAGATAGATTTGGGAGCGAGAACATCTCCCTGTCCATACATAGGACAAATTTACACATATAGACACAGCAACAATTCATTTTGGAAAAATATTATCTCTCTAATTTGCAATAATATGCATGATACCATTTTGATATTATTCTAACCTTAAGCCGCTGCCGTGTATAACGACGTTACACCTACAATTATCAACAGCTATCGACATTTCCTGATTAGGCTCAATAACCAATGATCTCCTTTAGGAAGGCGTGATTGTGACATGAACGTCCATATTTTGATCATCCTGGTGTTTAACAGCGTAATAACTACAAGTACATTGCTTTGCATGCTTACAGCAATGCTGGAATAGGTATATATAGTGCATATACTGCTATGCAGGTAATTTCTTGAGTCAGAATGTGTATCCTCTGTCAATAAATCCTTCTCTATAATTCAGATGTGATATCTATTACTGTAAGTACACAAGAATTCATTGTTTTTGAACCAATCTGTCTCTTCTAAGTATCGGATATTTACAAACTACATTGTCAGCACCTAATAAGCAAAAGTCCGAGGATAAATGATTAGGTTTCTATCCATTCCAAAGCCACTGTTAAAAGGACATGTGAATGACTGTATGATTGATGCTTCTACACAGGCATGCAGTTCTATTAAACAACGGTTGACCACGGGCAATTGATGCTGCGGGTAAAATTCTCGAACTGTAATGCATAATCTGTAACTTTAACCCAGAGTTCAAATGAGCCGTAGGCTCAAATTTTTGAAGTGGGGCTTCTATGCCGGGCCGTGCGTTCCGACTGAATCCAACAGGCCTTTTCTGTTTGCTCCTCTCAGGCTACAAAAATTGAGAAAAAGCATATACATTGCATCAATATGTACATGAAGTACACAACAAACTACTAATAGCTGATACACTACCAGGATGCACTTACACTGAAAGGAGTTATAGTATAGACGTACCCATCACTAAATTACATAATTCATCTGAAGAATTTTGTCTTGACTGGGTCTTGTTGTCGCTCGAAGCTTGAGCTTGATGAGATTCATTGGAATCTAAACATTGGACATTGAGGTTGAGATCATCTTGTACACATAGCTAGATTAGAAGATAGTCTTGAGGTGCATTGCAAATGTGCTCATTTGGAATTATTTGTTGTAATTTGGAATTGTACAGGCCAGGGAGCATGAAGTTGCGTATAGCTTAATGTTCAACATTGAAGTAGCATTGGGGAAGTCTTGAGTGACGGGCCATCTGTTCCTGCAAATGAAAGCTCATAAGAGCATTGGAGGTGGTGGCGCGAGAGAGAGACGACAACGAAAATTTTCTTCAACAAAGATCACATAAGCAAAAAAACTGCCCATTTGGGATTATCACATGACTGAGTTATAGACTGAGGATGAACAGAAAAAATTTGAAGTGAGAGATGGCAAAAAGAATGTGCCGTTGCTTATTTTCGAGCATTGAGCCATTGCATCAAGATTTTGAAACTGAGTTCAAATGAGAATTTTGTCCCTTGTTTATACTCAACCATTTGAACACGGGTTATATGAAGGTCTGACTGTGTATTTAATCTTCATCGTCAATCACGATAACATCCGAATCATCCACGGGTCGCCCTTGCGCTGCAGGTCACCCTATAACGTAGATATAATTAATGATAACTGGCAATACCAGTTTTTAACGTATTTTGATCTTGATGGCTATAGCCACTGATTGTAAAATTAAATTTTACTGGTAATTACCGGTGCCAGATTAAGTACTATCACTGTCACACTAAGTACTCTGCAATGTGAAGGCCCACTCCGGTTGGGGCTAGCTCTGCTAGCCCCAACACAATGGAGTGGGTCTGAATGTTGCCAAACCATCGCAACTAAAATTCCCACTACCTCTTTAGAGGTAGAAGGGTCTTGTAGACCCAACATTTCGATTTTGCGATCAAATGGCTCATCACGTGCTTTTTTGTAAACACTTTTTAGTCATTTCGTAAAATTTTCTTCTGTGCTTCTACGATTTATTCTCTTCTTTTATGGGATTGACAGACAAACTTTTGTTTTGTTTCTTCTATATACTGTGGTTTTTGCTACATATGATTATTTTATTGAATTTATTGTCTTATACATTTTAAGCACAGCTTAGTACTTTGTATTTTAAGACTTGCAAATAGAGCGAAAGTCAACACCAAAGACAATGTCTCTAGGGAGACCATCCATGACAAGAAGATCTAGTTGCATAGTGTATGCGAATGAGGGCCACGAAAATGTGGTCACTGATGAGTGAGTGCCAGAGGAAACAATTGACAAAGAGTGTCGACGGGCACAATATAGATCTGCCTTGCAATATTAATTGCTGAATGGTCAACTGGTGCATGTACGGATTTATGTTCCACTGACCATACATGGTCTGATGCATTTACTGCGTTCTCTGTCATATGTGATCCTTCTCTGAAGCATTGCGGACATTGTGACTTGGACAGTATTGTAAAAATGCTCTC
>MU823963.1:0-12629 GCA_027921425.1 Lentinula novae-zelandiae | reverse complement strand
TGTAGCGAGAAAGAACAATAAGGGAAAGATTACAATAAAGGTAGATCTTCGGAGTACCGAGCGGCAAAGTGGAGGCCCGAGGCATGAACTTGACAGAAAGTCTTCAAAGGTTTGCCATGCAGCAGCAAGGGAGTGCCGCATGGTTCCTCTGATACGGCCTTTCTCTCGGAGCAGACGGTTGGATATACTGGATGCGAGGGATCGTTTGGATAAGAGGGAGGATGTGTGTAGCCGCAATTTGGACAAACAGCATATGGTACACAGTCGATGTCGAGGTTGAATTTTCTTTCCAAGGTTTCGATCGATTCGGGAATAGCAGCGAGAGTCGCTTCCTGTTCAGGATTGAGCTCCTGGTTGCCTAGCACTGCCATGAAGTAACCGAACAGCTTCAACAATTTGAGAGTGAGGCTGGCCCCATGCTGGGCTGTCCGTTCAAAAATTCGGGAGACAAGGCCAATGCTGTATGCAATGAGGGTTGGTGCGTTTTTGCCTTCACCTGGGTCGAAGAAATATTTGCCTACAGTTTAGTCGAATTTGAGAGCATATTCTGAAGATCATGTGAAGCACATACGGTTGTCAATTTTCACCGGCGAAGAGTCAGGGTATTCCACTCTCCATGTACCGACTGTCTGATCCAAAAGATCCAGCATTGCTCTTGCTTCCTTGACTTCTTCGGATACTGCAGTACGAGTGACGGAGCTGATATGACGACGAAGAGCCTCAGAACTGTCCTCTACAGTGCATAGGATGGCGTTTATCTCTGCTGAGGTATGAGATGATGATATGGCTTCAATCTGGGCTTGCAGACCACGAGTCGCCTCCGTTATTGCGGAGATCGTAGTCAAGGCCTGCGTTGTGCGTTTGTGACGTTTCTTTGGATCTCCGAACTGCAAACGACCTTGAGCATCGTGAGATAATAGAGATTCCAATGAATCTTCTTCAGGCGACGAATTCGAAGCCACAGTGTCCTTAAGCATACTCTTGACCTTTAGGAGACAGAATCAATCAATGTGGGTTGTCAAAATATATGCAATAGTAAGTACTTGCCGTTTTTTGTGCAATTTCTTCATGGAACCCATCGATTAAAGAGCTCAATGGCTGCAAATGCGAAGAACGGGATGGAGGAAGATCTGAAGACATGCCAGCTGCCATGACTCTAAGCCCGTAGTCTGTTTCATCACTAACTGAGAGATTTTTATACTTGTCCGCAGAGGCTCGAGTGCGCGCCTCCCTTGTACTGGTCGGTTGAGAGTTAGAGCGAGCTGAAGATGGCAAAATTTCGTCCTTGAGTCCGGCTAGGAGCTCTTTATACAAGGCCATAACGATTTAACCATTGACGGTCGAGAACTTAGAGCATCGGTCCACCGATCCGACCACGGGGAGACTACGTTCCGACGTAATTCCGATGCTCCCCTGCTAATTAAACGCTCAGTACGACTTACAACCCGACTCACAATTTTAAGAGGATTAGAGATTAGGATGTACGCATCAGTAATACTGCAGAAGCTGTTCATACACTGACTACACCTTGATTTCACAGGCCATACACAGATGCCGAAATTCGACGTCATATAAATGTGGGTTTTCATTTTCAAGCACAAACCTTTCTTATGTATCTTCTTTAGAAACTTGCACGAAAGGTGCTTAACGAATTTCTCAGCGTTGATGACCCGTCTGATTGGCGGGATATCACTGTCCCCGCTGATGAACTCGAATCATATCTGCAAAACCCAAACACGTATAGACTTATCCTTCTCCGTCAATGCCATTCCCCACCATTTGAGGCATGCAAGCACACCGAGCCAACCGTTCTTTCCGCTCCTGTCAACAGATTGCCAGCCCTTCTGAGTGTCGTGAGCTAAATTCTCAGCACTAGACTGAGGGCGCCGGAGGTTATCCCACCAGCGAGTGAAGCTTTTGGAAAACTGAACAAGGTCCTCTTTCTTGGTCAAATCTGGTTCATTGCCGCTTCGTTCATATCGACAATTTGTGATCCATTTGCTGAGGACCTTGGGCCTGTCACGGTGGTCCAAACCCTTATTCGAGGATGCCCAGTCTCTACTACGTTCGAATTCTACCCAGATTCGAAGGAGGCCGGCATATTCTTCGCTGATATCCTGATTGACGTATCCGAATGCAGAGGGAAACCATTTTCGTGCGTTATCCGATTTCAGAGCATCTTCAGGATAGACCGGGAGCTAGAAAGAATATCAATGTGACGAAATAGGAACTGAGTGAAGCCTCAAACCTTGATACATGAGCCGTTACTGGCTGACGTTTCGCCATTGAAGAGGGTTCTAGACAGCGTAGTGTCACCTGGAGGGTAATTGTTGGGCAGGTCCTCAACCGCGTTGAACTACCAACATAGATAATTGGAATGAGTGGAAGAACAAGAATGAGGAGTGCAAACCTGTTTCACTCCGTGACTTTCATCGGTGGGTGCAGTGGGACCTTTGGCGCGGACAACCACCTGCTTCACTTCGTATTCTTCATCGGTGGGCGCAATGGAACGGTCGGCGCCGACAGCCACCGGTTTTGCTTCGTGGTCTTCATTGGAGGGTGCAGTTGGACGTTCCATGCTGACAACTTGAGCATTGCGCAACTTGAGTTTGTGCAGCTCAGTTTCCAATTCGACGACGCGGCGCTGCAATCTTTCTGCTTTGATTTCGGCAACGGTTTTCTCTTGAAACACCTGCTTTCGCTCCTCTTCCAAGTATTTAACTCGTTCAGAATCACAATTCTGCGTGGCATCAATACATGAGATATCAATCATCAGACAGAGACACTCACCATCAATTCGTCCAATTCGTCGTTCATGTCCTCCAAAGCCCGGTCCTTTAAGAGCAACAGTGATTCAAGTTCTCTAACCTCTCGCGACGGTTGCGCCACCAGTCATACTTTCTAATGAACGGTCATGAATAAATATTCGAACAGTCAAGAGACACTCACTAGGCGGTCATTGCTGCTCGAAGGGGAAGTGGAGTGAGTACTAGAGGCCCTTTGCTTAGACATAGCGAGAGTACTTGGATGGCGAGAGTGGATGGAAGCAAGGAGGAATGAGGCCTGGATGTACCCAGCTGTACAGGACAAAGGTCAGCTGTGGTCGGTACGTGATATTCTAGGCGACAAAGGTACAAAGGCTTGCGATAGTTGTACGACGTCATATTTTCTAGAAAAGGATTGTGAGTATGAAAATAGCCAAAAGCCATTGCGGAATAAAGAACGTACTGACGTTTAAACATAGCAAGAAGCGGCATGAAAGGATAGATAGACGGATGAGCGCCGGACATGCACGCCCAGCCATCCAGGACAAAGGTCATATGTAGTTGAAATGAAATGCAAAGAGGACAAAGGCGGAGATCCTTTAAAACAGCCATGTCCTAGCACGCCGAGTCTCCAGAACTCTACTCCAGTCTTCCCCAGACCCAACCCCCAGCATTAATCCTTTGAGCAGAATGGGTATGCATCATGTTGCGACTTGCATTTCTGGTAAACATGTGAGTTATCCTTAATCGGTAGCGAACGTCGACTTATCATCTCAAGCATAGACGACCGTGAAGGGCATTCGTGCGCGAATGTATCGCGCCCACAGCGCATCTCCCAAAGTTGTCACAGCTCACTTTCGAGAGAACGCTCGACAACCGACGAGGGACCGCTTTGTCTTCGCTGGAGATCTCCTTTCCAACCCTAGACTCCAGCCGTACATCCACGACGTCGAGTTGAGCATCCGCTATGGTGGAAAGTCATTCAAGTTTTTGGTGTTCTTCAAATGGCACAAGTTACTTCCACCGAATCAATCTGTCCAAAATCTAGGAGGAGGTCTCGTCGATGGGGACGTTCTTTTGGTGGCATGTGGTAAGAGGGTGTCGATTAAGAATTTGCGCAGTGGGTTGGAAGATAGAGCAGCAGATAAAGCGGTTAGGAGGTATGTCATTTCTGTGATGCGAGTGACACAAATTTTGAACTGACTTATCTATCTCTAGATTCTCGCAAATTCTTCATCCTAGAATTCGCAGTCGATTGCCTTCAGCCATCTCCTTTGATTAGTCGATACCCGTGTACATTTTCTATCTTCGTGTTCATTGTATAATTTCTTAAATACCTGCACATTTACAGTAATTATTTTGTACATCTCCGTTTACTTTACGATCGCACATTCTTGTATACTACAACTACGACAGAGTATATGTAGCATGATCTGGGATGAATATGGAAACAACATAATTAAAAGTGCCTCCAGGATGGCTGAACGTAAGCAACGACTCAAGAATATACCTTTGATAAAAACGAGGCAAAACATTGTGGTGTTTCCGTCTACCTTCCTCACTTGAAAATATGCGTTCCGACGATGTATATTGAATGCTTCCAAGAGTGCTACATGACTATGACACCAAGTGCGTTTGAAGTGATAGTTCCCCAACTGCAGACGGATATGTTGTACCAGCGAAAAAGCACGAATAGTGAGCAGTAAATTGATACGGTGGTGCATGACTGTCAACGGCGAGCTGTAAAAACATTAGACACCTTGAAAGATAACAGGAGTTACTCCCACCTGTGGCCCGTAGGAGCCTGCAACGTTGAGGACTGCGATTCCTGGTACGAGAACACCAAGCATCATCAACACCTGTGCCGTGAAACCAGCCCAATGCGTCAGGGTCAATTCGCGCAAATGGTGGCAAGCCCTTAGTGTCGAATGGGTGAGGCTGTTGTCCAAAACCTTCCAAGACGCAGAATGGATGGTTAGCGTCGTTAGTTGATTCGCCATAACGTCGACTATGAGAGAGATTCCGAGCGTAGACTCTTCGTAAGCGATCATTTCCTGTAACAGGTATTCATTTTGCAAACTGTGTGCGGCTGCGGTATTGAACTCTATCGCACTATAACCTATACACCTCAAGAGCGGATGTCGTTCGAAGAAGGTACGGAGTTTTGTTGTGCCACTCATTTCATTGAAGACAAAGCGATGGAGATACGGAAAGGTAAACATCGAGGAATCAAATAAAGTCTGCAGTAACGCTGCATAGTTAACCCCTCCTAAGACTGGTAATGTGGTCGACAATTCTTCCAATGAAGGTGCGCTGCCAGCCAGAAGGTGCAGTGAAACGACGATATCTAAATACGACACTACGTCCTGTGAGCAAATGCACCACCAAACAAACCTATACCTTACGAGTAAACAGAGAAGAATGCACTTGAATGCGTAAGGTCTCTTCACTGAAAAACTGTACCTGGGCGAAAGCATGTATATCGGTACACATATGACACTGAACGAACAAAGGTCACTCACCGCCATTGAAATATCGTCGGAAGTCCCGATGCATCCTTTGAAATACAGTTCTTCATATTTCAAGCTCCTAAACGTATAACCGTCCATTGCATGGCGAATGCCCATAGATGAGGTACGGAATCTAAACAGAAGTAGCGCTTTGTTTGAAACACCTGCATCGATCGCGAGCATCGCAGTCTTGAACAAATGACGCACAACCTCTACTTCCAGAGTGTCTTCAACGACGATATCGATAGTACGGATACATGAGGATGGTGAAATGCCGCTCAGTCGTCCTGTGAGGGTATCAGGCGTAGAAATGGTGTACAGAGACTCCGTGTAACAAGTCTCGTACATTACCCACACGGCCTTTTGCAAAAAACATTTCGAGCACTGTGAAAAAGCGAACAGCGTTAAAAGATCCTGCGCATTGTATGCAACAACGTCGGACAGCAGGTCGGTTGGAAACGAACTTCTCCCTTCACTTTCCATCGGAGAGCGGTATAGGCAAAGAAGAAAAAGTCAGCAAACTGCTCATACAAAGAGCCGTGAGTAAAATCACAATGGTGGTTATCTAAACGCTTCGTAGATGCCAGAACGACCCGATTAATTACAAGCCTGACCAGTGTCCGACCGGCATCCGACTTCGCACAAGCACTTTAGCCGTCATGTCTCAATACAAGGACACTTATATTCATACACGCTGCACAAATAATTTACGCGTACACGCTTCCATGATTCATACCTAAGATGCTACATTGGAGATGCAAGTATTCAAGTTGTGTCCATATCCTGCAAATCATCATTCTCCGCATTCGGGTCATATCCCTCGCCATTCTCTGCATTTGGGTCATAATTCTTGAAATCATACATTTCGATGTTATAATCGGCAAGCTCGAGCTCTTCCAGTTCATACGGCATTAGAGCAGACAGATATTCTTCACGAAAGAAACATCTAGGGAGTCCAGGAGGCGGTTCCCTATGGCTGACTTTATCAGTGCGGATTCTTGGGATACGAGGAGCACCTGCTCGGTGGAAGATCCCAGCTTCCACTCCGGGAGCCCTATCCGCTACAATATATAGATCTTCGACGTCAGGGTTTCTCCAGTAGAGTCTGGAAACCTTCTTGACGTCCTGTTTCATCATGACTCCCTCAATTTCCACGTCAACAGTGGCATCTTCTTCGTCAGATTGACCTCCATCCTGGAGTATGTCGGTAACATTGAGGGTATGAGACCAAAATGCAACACCGGCCTCGTCACGGCGCCTTCGGCATATTGTGATCATCTGGGCTGAGACATTACACCTAGATAGACGTTTCTAGTACAGGTAGACGTCAGTGATGAGACAAAAGATGGAAGAATGAGGTACGAACTGCATGGCGAAGGCTGACTTGTGCATTCCGCGATTTGCGCTCAGTGTCAGCCAGAACAAGTCGCAAAACACGAGCTTCATGAGTTTCATTGGGCTGACGTCATGCTTTGACAACCTGCTTGAAGACATCATAAAGCCGGTCAGAAAATAAGGAAACCCAATCGATGGCTTCCGTCCCAAATCGGCCGTCTTCGCAGTTTGCAACAATCTCCTCTGCCTTGGCTGCAAACTTATGGACCAGTCCCCGATTCCAAGGAAGCTTTTTCATTGCTTTAGTGTCTGCCGCATATTTATCAATATGAGTATTGCGAAGCTTGGGCGCATATTTGATGGGATCCTTAATGTAGAGTTCTGTCCTTTCTACACTCACACCATCCCGCGCAAATATGGCATAGATCTGCCGGACGTTGAAAGCTTCGCGCAATATGTCTCGGGCGAGTGCCTAGCTACTGTGTCAGTTCAGTAGCATGTTTTTGGAGCCGGGAATCTTACATTGGCATGTAGCTTGACCTTACGAGGGTCAAACTCCTCATAACCTTTCCTTGACCACATCAATGGCACCCTGGATTCGTCCATCTCTGGTGCATCTTCTTTATCCAGTGGCCGTCTTGCAAATTCATCGTTGTCGCCATTGTCTCCGTCATCTCCGTCTTGTTGCTGCCAGGTTTCGATGTTTCTGTTTCCGCTTCCCGAAGGAACAGAGGAAGCAGAGGAGGATGATGTTTGCTTTCCTTTGCCTTTGTCAGGCCGCCTTGATGAATCTTCGTCGCCGTTGTATTCTCGATCGTTGTTGTCTCCGTTGTTGTCTTGGTAATGGGCTTGGGCATTTCTACTTCCTGAAGGAGCAGAGGAGGATGTTGTCTGCCTTCCTTTACCTTGGTCAGGCTGTCTTGGGACATCCTGTCGGACCTATGGAAGTATGGCAAAGAAAAGATATCTGAATTTAACTCCACTTACTGATGATGTTCTCGAGTTTCCACAAGGTTCATCCCCTGCCTCTTGCTCATCGTCGCCGTCTTCATCTTCTTCACTGACAAGGAAGTGGGAAGACCTGTCATGAATCTTTTTCTGGGAAGTTCCATCGGTCAGCAGGCATCAACGACAGCGATGGCAACCATGAATGCACCGACTTGAGATAACGGGACCCTTTTGTGCCACGCAAAGACCTGATATGTGGTTCAGGGCTGCTGATCATGGGAGTATTATTCTTGGGCTTCTGAAGCAAAGTATCGAGACCACATCAGCCTCAATAGGTATGCATTCCAGCACAATGCAGCTCACCCGTGCAGGTAATATCCATCGCGGTGTGTTCTTCGAAATACGGTCCAGCTCTGCCTGAACTGGGGCATTAGCTAACGTCCTTCCCAGCCCTCCAGTAGCTCGGATGTCATGTAAGAGGTCTCCATTCATTGGCAAGGCGGGAGTTAGTCTGCGGATTGGTGTCGAACGTGGGGTTGGAATGCTATTGAGAGGGGTCGAGCTAGATGAAGGAGCAGAAGTTGGCCGTGCAGACGAAGGAGTCGGCCGCGAAGAAGGGGCTGCTCGTTGATTATCCGCTGTCAGAGCCTACATGGATCGTTGTTTTGGGTCCAGGAAAATGCGACAGGTAGCATAACGCACCTGAAGTTCCCGTTGGAGCCTATGAACCTCAAGGCTTTTAGCCAGATAATCTTGTTGTAAGACTGAAATCTCCTCGGATAATGTGACGCTTGACGACGAATTTACCTGGTCGCATTTTTCCTACGAACTGTTTAATGACACGTCACACAAAACACACAAAAGAGCAACCACCTTTAGCTCTTTGACGAGAGCTTGCAGATGAGAATTCTCCTTTTTGAGATTTTCATAACGCTGCGCATCCACAGAAATTTGATGATGTAAATCTTGAGACTCTTCTTCTACGGTATGACGTCGCTGCTGTTCTGCCCTGACTTCATTCTTCCTTGCAAATAATTCTTGCTTCACCCTTTCCAATTGGCCAGATAATAGATCAAAACGGGCCTGAAACAATACGAGATCAGCTGGATAGTTTCGTACGAGCTCATCACTGACCCTCGCAATCCAGTCGTCTTGACTACGTGTTTCAAGCTCCTGGATCAAATCAGTCAACACTGAAAGGAAAGCAATTACAGCGAGGCAATGACCTTCAGCCTACGAAGTTCAACATTGTGTTGCTCCAGTTGTCGGAGCAAGTTTGCCTTCTCATCAATGTATTCTTGATTCTTCTGGACTGCGGCAGCTTCTGCCAACGTCAACTTTCGCCTTTCGTCCTGCGATGTTTGACGGGCTGACGCTAAATCGGTTACTAGCTTTGCCTTCTCATTGACAAGCTCCTGGATTCTCTGTCTGGCTGTCGTCGCAGCAGTCTCCACTTGCTGTGCTAGTACCCCCTTCTCATCTGTAAGTGCTTGGATTCTTTGATTGGCCAACGCTGCGTCGTGGACTAGGTTCTCCTTCTCGTCAGTGAGCTCCCGAATTGTCCGGCTGGCTGCGCTAGCCGCGTCCACAGATTCTTGAACCGAAGCTTTCTTCTGATCGAGCAGTTCTTGAATCATTTGCTGGGCAGACCCCATGTTCTCCATCATGCTTGTCTTCTCATCATCGAGCTGCCGATTTTTGAGATCAGTGGCGGCCAGTTGTTGGATGAGCGTGCTCTTCTCATCAGCAAGCTTTTGGACCTCTTGTGTAGTTGACACCGCGTCATTTTCCATCTTTTCCTTCTCACCCGTAAGCTCTAGAATTTTCTGATTGGCCAATGCTGCCGCGTCTGCCGATTCTTGAGCAAGGACTTTGTTCTCGTAGACAAGTTCCTTAAGCCTCCGACTGGCAGATGCTGCATCGTTTGCAAGTCCTTCATTCTCTTCTGTGAGCTCTCGAATCCTCCGATCTGACTCCGCCGACACATCCACAGATTGTTTGAAAAGCGCTGCTTTCGCGTCCTGAATCCTCCGATTGGCGGCTGCAGCATCGTCAACTGACTGTGTCAGCATCTCTATCTCAGTTGAGAGTTCTTGAATTTTCTGCAGGAGTTCTGTGTTACGTGTATTTGCTTCCTGTAGTTTGAGATCCGTGGCTTCAAGATTAGCCCGAGAAGCCTCTCTCTCCGTTTGCTGGAAACATCAGTGACGCTATAAAATAGGTGCCATGAATTGGCTCACCTGGCTGCCTTCGAAAGTTTGTATCTTCTCTGCCTGCATGGCGTTTTCATTCTCAAGGCCAGTGATGCTATTGATCAATTCTTGAACTTTGTTGCGCTCGATTTCGAGCTCGGACTCCTTGGTTACCTGTCGGCCTTCAAGGGTTTGTATCATCTCCGTATGAAGGCTGTTTTCATGCTCGAGGTGAGCGATGCCATCGCGCATTTCTCCAACCTTGTTGCGCTCGATTTCAAGCTCGGACTCCTTGGTCACCTGTAGAACTTCGAGGGTTTGTATCTTCTCCGCCTGCATGGCGTTTTCATTCTCGAGGTGAGAAATGCTGTCGAACATTTCTCGAACCTTGTTGCGCTCGGTTTCGAGTTCAGAATCCTTGAGTTTCTATGATGGAATAGCGGTGAGCAAGTCACTGTTGACATATCAAGACTTACTTCAAGAGCTCCTAGAGCTTCATGATCCTCCTTGAGTAAATTGAAGTCGTTTGACAGCTGCTGACAATCTTCCTCAACTTCATCAAGTTTTGAATGTGTGACAGAGACCTCAAGGCTCAGTTTGTTGTTCTTCTCGGTTAAGTGGTTGATATTCTCAGATGCCTCGAACAGTTTTTCTTCCAACTTTGTTTTCTGCTGATTCGAGAGCGCAAGTTCTGCGCGCAACTGTGTAAAACAGTAAGTCAAAGACTGGTCCTCATACAGGCTATGGTGGACTTACATCTGTCGATGCTAAGGAGTTTTGAAGGGACTGCTTTTCGTTCTAAGAGAATTTGTTAAAATTTGTTACATAGTACTACATGATGATTAGAGCTCTATGTACCTGCAGAACATCAACCAATTCTCGCAATTCCTTGGATTTGGCAGAACTGAGAGTCAACGAGGCCTTCATCACATTTGAGTTCAACCACTTCCTCAGGAGAAAACATGATCACCTTCTGGGCAGCATCATCGTCCCGTAATTTCTTGGTCAAAGCACCGAGTGTGTCATTCGATTTCTAGAAGAATTAGAGCCACATATTGTGCAGCAATTTGCAGTGCTTTACCTGCAATTCTAATTTCGCAGCAGAAAGTTCTGCATTGATTTGGGCTAGCGACAACATCTGCGCTTTCAAATTATGACATTCGAGCTATGCAAAAGAGGTTAGGTTACCCCAACGCTCGGTAGAAAACTCAAGCGTACCTCCAGACTCTCGATGCCAGTGTTCTGCCAGATATTTGAAACGTTTGTGAGTTGTGAACATAGAAAGTTGAGGAATTATACCTTAGACAAGTTTCGTTTTTCCTTCAACTCGGCCTCTTGTGCAGTAAAACAGTTTTGCAAATTTTTGAGTGTATTCTTCAGGTCGAAAACCTCGCCTATCAATACTATGTTCTTTTGCAAAAGCTATAGTCCAATTTAAGCAGGATTGAGCAACACCGAAATATCGAAGCCAAACCTTCTTGTGTGCTGTATCTAGATCATCCACCTTCGCCCAGGCGCCTCTATTTTCTATTTTGAGCTGTTCCTGAGCATCCTCAAACTCTTGCTGACTGTCCTTGAAATCCTCTCGCAGCTTTGAAATCTCTTTCTCGTGAGCGATGATGGTAGCACCCCGCGACTTCATGTCCGCATTCAGGGTGTCCACCTCACTAGTCTTTGCTGCAAGCAAGCTTTCGAGAGCATGCACTCTTTGTCTATCATGAGGGTGTATGTCAAGGGTAGGAACGATGCGTATCTTTCGACCTGTTGGAACGAACTTGACCTACGGAACTCGTCTCAGTTCATTAGCGGCAAGGAATCAAAAAGGACGTACAGAGCTCTCTGACGTTTCCTGAAAATCACAATCAGATCGAAGAGCCCTCATAAGACGAAAAATTGCGCACTTCAATCTGCATTAATGAGCCACCAGCAATTGTCGAAGTCGATCCCTGCATAGATACGTCGGACTATGGAACGCAGTTAGCTTTGTGAAATGAAGGAAAAGAAGAGAGACACATACCGTGAAGCTTCTTTGCGACGTGTCAATACTCATATCGCTTGTGCTGCGTCGTTTGCGGGAAGGATTCATGGCATACACTCCCCTGACACTCCCGTTGCTTGAGTGTACAAAGAAAACAAATACTAGTGTATTGACGCCCAAGTGACGCACATCTGCTTCCGGGCGCCCATTTATTTTCCGGTCTGAAGTTCACTCCTGTCTCCGCAACCCAGTTATAACCATAACTCTTGAGATGAATAAGGGACGCTCTTGCTTCATTTACGTGCACGATTTGGAAGCCTTTCCGCTCATTTGCCATATTCTGTGCTCGTTATGTGCATCGCTGTATTTTCGATGCTGTAATCTTCGTGGTCAATATAATACCATGGGACATGGGATATCACCTGCGGGTTGAAGGTGTTCCAACCATTGCCCTGAAGTCGGCACTGCCCTCTGAGCTTGCCCTCGGTGGATGCTCACCGGGTATGCGTCGGGTAGACTTCTCCCGCCCTTCTCCCAATTTGTTTCTTTCCTGGGAAATTGATTAAATCCCGAAAGGAAATTTTTATAAACTTCGATATCTTTCCCAGACCAGAAAAGAATTATTTATCCAAAGGAAAAAGGTCTGACAAAGAAAAACAATCCCATCTCTTTTATTCCCTAGAATTATACATGGGAAACATTCCTTTTCGAAGCCAGAAAAGGAATTTAATTTCACTATATATCTTGGCTGAGAAAATGACTGAGAAAGGAAATGTTTTCCTTTATATGTCTGGTTCGAGATTCAAAACTTTTCACGGGCAGGATTTATACCAAGAAAGGCAATAATTCCCATAGAGTTTCTCAGACAATTTCCCCGCCGGGATTCGAAGCCCCTGGCGCA
>MU823962.1:0-12632 GCA_027921425.1 Lentinula novae-zelandiae | reverse complement strand
GATAATGGATGGATTTTGGAGGTGCCAAAACGCGTTCTTCCCCACAGTGCCTGTGATGGTTTGTTGTTTACAAGCGCGAGTGTTAATTACATACAAATAGGATGCACAGCCACAAATACTACCAAGCAAAGCTCTTGCATCAACAGGCTTGCAAGCTTCACCATCACAAGTGTTCTTCTACATGGCTACAACAGCGCCCCCTACCTTCAACGATGTTGGGATTGCCAACCTTCCCAACCAAGTGTTTTTCACTTTACTTTGTCTTTTCATGTCACTTGCTTAGGTATAACTTCTAGCGTCACAAAATCGTTGCCAAACACGGAGCCCATTTTACCATAATGGTCGTCGGTACGTCGAGGGGCAGTCCTGCAAACTAATGTTTCTCACTTTTTTTTTGCTCACCTGACAGGGGAATCCGGACTTGGGAAGACGACACTGATTAACACACTCTTTTCTACTGAATTGTCTCCGCCTAAAAACTACTCTCGTCGGCACCACAAACAGTTGGATAAACTTACGGAGGTCGAAATTATCAAGGCTGAACTCGAGGAAAAGCAGTTCAAGGTCAAACTCACCGTCATCGACACACCCGGGTTCGGTGACTATGTCAACAACCGTGACTCTTGGTCTCCCATTGTTGAATTCATCGACGACCAACACGAAGCTTACATGCGTCAGGAACAACAACCTCAACGGTCTGAAAAAACGGATTTGAGAGTGCACGCATGTCTATACTTCATTAGACCAACAGGACACACGTAAGTTGATCTACATTATCAAGTTTAAATCATGTCTCGACTTATCTACCCAGTCTCAAACCTCTCGACATTGAAATCATGAAGCGTCTGGGCACTCGTGTCAACTTGATTCCTGTCGTTGCAAAGGCGGACACTTTGACCCAAAATGATTTATTCTTGTTCAAGCAACGTGTACGTACGCACAAAGCAAAAAAATCCGTTTGGGCTAATTATTTGTCGTCCATTAGATTCGAGATGTCATTCAAGCTCAGGGTATTCGTATCTATACCCCTCCTATTGAGGCTGACGATGAGGGTGCCGACCACGCCCGCGTATTGACCGAGGCGATTCCATTTTCCATCATCGGTTCGACCGAGGATGTGCAAACTGCCGATGGGAGAGTTGTCAAAGGGCGTGAATACCTTTGGGGTGTTGCTGAAGGTTCGTCCACCTGATACTCCTTTTACGTCCTTGCAACTCATCTTCGAAATATGTAGTTGAGAATGAGGCGCACTGCGACTTCAAAAAGCTTCGCTCCCTCCTCATTCGCACACATATGCTTGATCTGATTTCGACAACCGAAGAGTCCCACTACGAGAATTACCGACAGCAACAAATGGAGACACGCAAATTCGGGGAACCGAAGGTTAAGAAGCTCGACAACCCCAAGTTCAAAGAAGAAGAAGAGGCGTTACGGAAGAGGTTCACTGAACAAGTTAAAAGCGAAGAGGCTAGATTCAGGCAATGGGAACAACACGTAAGTTCAGCTTCCAAAGTACCTGATCCCGCTGACCTCTCTTGTAGCTTATCGCCGAACGTGACCGCCTCAATAAAGATCTGGAGATGGCCCACAGCGCTATCAAGCAGTTGGAAGCTGAACTAGACAATCTCCAAGTTGGCTACAACCGTGGTTCGGGCAGGCGTTAAATTATGTTCAATGTTTCGTATATACCCCACCAAGACTCTTTAGTTTCCATTGACTATTACTTGACTTGATACGTTCCCTTTTGGACTTGGATCGTTGGTTGCTCTTCCGAATCGAGGTTGCTTGTGTGCCCTTCAGCTCGTCATTCTTTTGCTGTTTACATACATTTTTTTTTCTTGGAAAATATACTCGCGTTGACAGTGTGCATGATTGCATGATGCTATTACAAAGACAGATCAGGTTGTCAGCCTCTACTGGTGTTATCCAAATCCGACTCCGCATCTGTGTCTTCTAAACTATTCTCTGTGTGAAGATTCGCAGTCCAATGCTCATCATCAGGAGTAAATTGGTACACTTCTCTTGATTTCACCAATTCTCTTGACCAATCTCTCTCAACGCGAGGATAGATCACACCGGAAACACGCATTGTCCTTGCCAAAGCAATGCTATCAGTGTGTTCTCGGTAAAAGCTGTCGATTCTCTTCTTCAACGCTTCCCGAGCAAACCCACCCCGAAGTTCATAACCAGCAGCTGACTCTGTAGGCGGTTGCGAATAGCCAACAAGATGGATCGTGATTGGAGTATGATGGTCGCTTATGGCATTTACGAGATCTGTATATTGCGTGGAAGGAGAGTCGGTACGATCGACGACAATGGACAAGACCTTGCCCGCGGGAGGATCACGTAAAAGCAAACGTTCCATCTTCTTGACCATATCCATAGCTTGGACGCCTGTTCTAACATCATCGTTCATTTTGTCCAACGCAGGCCATGGAAATTCAGGGACCTCGCCAATAGGGCGACCGTTGTCATCGAACTGGTAGATCAAGAATGGGGATTTGCTCTTCTTGTCTTTTCCTTCGAAATCAGATTCGTAGACCTCTGTCACCTCCTTCTCCGCGAGAACCTTGAAGCTCTCCGTGAGCTCGTCCGAGAGAGGATACCACTGTCCTATACCGACTCCAATGACCCGTTTGTTCCAAGGGATCGGCTTTTCCAAACCCTCACCATCGATACCTCGACCACGAGAGTGTTCGTCAAATCTGACGCCAATAGGTCCGCCACGGGCACCAGCGAGCAATTGAGCCATTTCAATAGCAAGAGTTCGCATGCGGGTGACACGCAAAGATCGAAGACGACCAGCAAACGATGCCTTTGACTTGCGGTCGTCTGGTGGAACTACACTGTAAAATGGTTTACCCTGACTAAGTCCGCGAGATAGACGAGCAAGGGTTTTGGCAATAGGACGGGTGGATACAGTAAGGGAAATTAACGGACGCCAAAAAGGCTCATCCTTAATGAACTCGAAATACTCTTTCCTCAAATGAGACACATCTTGAAAATGCTTCTGAGGACTGACAGAAGGAGCAACGGTAGACTTTACTTCGTCTACATTGTGTATATCACCCGACGCGAAGGTTGGCCACCTTTCTGGAGCTTCTGGGGCCTCGCCGGAATTGCTATTCTGACCTTTCACGACAGATGTACGAGCATCGGATTCGCCGCGACTCATACGTGCGGTGGGAGGAACGAAGCCAGAAGGATGCTGCATGGGTTGTGCGACTGCATTATCGTGCACGCCATGAATTTCGGTGGGAATTTTCGCGTCTCTGGGTTCTGTGGCAGCGGAGACACCTCCGGAAAGAATTCCGGAAGTAAGAGTAGACATAAGTCCGCCCTCTTGATCCTTGCGCTCTTTGAGAGCTTTCCATTGTTCGATTCTGGGAACCAAAGAATCCGAATGGTGTTCATTGACTGTTTCCATCTGTCGACGACGCAGTTCGGTGGCGACTCTGGAATGGGGATGAGGTGAGAGATGATACTCGGGATCGTACTGTTTGTCTGCGGGTGTCGGTGGGACAAAGCCACTAGGGTGCGCAACAGTACCATCTTCGAACTCGAGCTCGAACGGAATCTTCCCCTGGAGTGGTTTGATGTCGGTCGCTATATTCGAAAGTTGCTGTTCTTCTGAGACACGTGCGGCTACAGCAGCGGTCTGTGCTAGATGCCGACGAAAGTCCTTTTTCGCTTTGAGCTCTTCGTCATCGTTGTCCCGAACAGCCTGTTGAAGGGCATCCTGGACAGCCTGCTGTCCAAGAGACGGGGGACTGTATCCGAGATCATGAAGAGCCTCCAAACGTTCTTCGGCTGAAGTCCACCATTTTATAGACCGATGTTTCTTGGGTGTGAGCCACGGCCAGCGAGCATTGTCCATAAGCTGCTTGCAGTCGTGGGGAGTGGATTTTGAGTTGAACATTTCGAGAACAGCTTCAAAATCACTAGCTCTACACACTGCGACGATATGGGCAGGTGAGTCTGTGCGACCAATCTCGTATTTGATATCGTATCGGGACTCGAGGAGAAAGACGGTGTGTGGTTCATAGGCAAATGGTGAAGGCTCTTCGTATTGCTTGCCTTCGGAAACATAAGAACCACCTGGCCACCAGTGGGAAGCACGAATATCCGTAGGACGGGTAAAACCACCCATATATCTAGATAACATAGAATATTAATATATGACCAGTAGAAGTGCAGAATGTTGACACACGTTCTAACGGGAGTCAGCGCGGTGGTCAGATCAATACGCTCATCTCGTTCAGCCTTTTCAACACGACGATAGTGAATTTTTAAAGCTTCCTTGTTGGTAATGGTGGAAACATAACGAACGGAAACGAGCTGGCATGGATTTTTTGAGCGCAGCATCTAAATGTAAGGAAGAAAGGTAAAAAGAGGTGTTCACATTGAAATACCTGTGGAGTGGAGATTTTGCCGACAAAGTATCCATGCTTTCCCACAAGTTCTCTAGACTCTTCAGCGAATCCTTGGCTAAATTCTGACTGCTATCTTAACGTTAACCTTGACTGGAAATTGCAGGCTTTCTTTAAGCTTGCTCGCGAGATTTTTGCGGCCCAATGCCTGTGATTGAAATCACAGCAAACAAGCAAGTATAATGTATCTTACGCCTTAAATTCCTAGAAGGCTCCTGGAGGCTCTTGGACGTCGCTCAGGACAAACTTGAAAATTTCTACCCGCTTTCTCCAATGTCATACGTCATCACATCAAGGCTAAGTGGCACTAATACTCCCTGTGCCCTGTTGTTATCTTTTTATCCATGGTTAACAGAGGCGTTGCTCTCGTTACAGGTGCTGCAAAAGGTGCTGGTAGATCTATCGCCCTCAGACTCGCTTCCGAAGGCTTCAAAATCGCAGTCCATGATCTTCCCCGCAACGGAGAACAGTTACTCAATGTACATAGAAATATTCAGAGGCTTGGACAACATTCTGTTGTTCTAACAGCAGACTTCACCGACGAAGATCAGGTAAAGAACTTGGTAGAAGACACCACGAAATTGCTCGGTGGACTCGACGTTGTGAGTTCTTTGTTCTCCAACAAAGTAGAACTAATATCAATGACACCCAGATGGTAGCTAATGCCGCGGTGCGAGAAGCTACCCCTCTCACTTCGAGTTAGTCTCTCCTCCAATCTACCAGCCTCTTTCTCATTCATCAACAGCTACCGCCGAATCCTGGAATCGAATATTCGACGTAAACGCTCGCGGCCTTTTCTTCTGCTACAAGTACGCCGCCCAGCAGATGATCTCACAACGGAAAGGAGGACGCATAATAGGAGGTTCCTCCACTTGGGGGCAAAAGGGTATGGATGACTCCCAATCCTAGTTCCCTCCGATTCATTGCTAAATTCCAACGACTCAGGTGGTTCTTTCATGAGCGCCTACGCCGCTTCTCAGTTTGCCGTCCGTGGTTTAACAGAAAGTGCTGGTACGTCTTTCAATATCTCCTAATGATACACCTATAATTTCTGCGCATTGCGCCACCACATAAAGCATTCGAGTTGCATGAACACGGCATTACTGTAAATTCCTACGCCCCACGTTCGTTTGTTTCATTTCCTTTCCCACCTCCTTATCTACCCAACCAACCTCTTTCAATATGCAGGCCAGATCTTTCACGAGGCCAATCCCGAAGTAACACTCTCTATGTTGAACAGTAATGATTCCTATATCCGATCGTCAGCAAGGGTGAGCCCTCCAGCCTGAATTTGTACCCCTCAACTTTAATGTAATGGTGGCCTTCAAAGCCTGATGAAGGAATTCTGGCCCATCGCAATGCACCACAAGCGATCGCTCATCTCGTTTCTTACCTCGTTTCCGAAGAGGCGCACTACATTACTGGTACGGACTTTTTATTCACACAATCAATATATCACTCTCTGCTTACGCATCCGAACAAACAGGTCAATGTGTACGCTTCTGAACAGTACTCAATCACTTTGTCCTCCTGATCTATATCCGCTGCTCCAGATCGGCATAGATAGGCATAGAGCACTATCTTCTCCTATAAAAGAATCACGAAATGGAACCAGCGAGGACGTGAAATAGGACAAACTAATCTAAACTATAATGTAAGCCGCCATCTGGTTGCGACATGCTACTACCGTTGGACTGGGCGATCATGCTACTCGGTGTGATGGATAGACTACTCGTTTGTGATTGACCTTGTCGCTACCTACTGTACTACTATGAACAAACAGAGAACAACATGAATCTAGATAAGATATAAGATTAGATAATGAACTCCGAGAGCCCCTACTCCACCGTTACTTGGTGTGACGACCCGTTATGTCTTTCTTGGCGTTCTCAATCGTGCACTCCTTCGGACCATGTACATGCGTAAATCCTTACTACAATTCACGGAAATATTTCATCAACTGGCATTTTTTTCATACATACGAGCACTCATGCGCATGCCATTCCATCCAAAGTAAGTACTTCGATAACACAACGCGAGAAATTGTCGACTGGTATACATAAAGATTTCACGACTCAGTCTCTAATGCGTACCATTGACCTCCCCTGTTACTTGGCTAAGAGCCTCGTCAGCCTGCTGGAGATCGCGCTCAGTAAGGCTATTGAACACTCCCCCGCCCGGAGTACTAGCTCCGCTTATTACAGAATCAGCCCTGGAACGAACTTTCATCACAAGAGGACTATACACATCGGAGGATGAGCGAACAGAACCTTCCACTCCAGAAAGCAAGTGACTGGGAAACTCACAAAGGATAAGAGTCTTCTTCGTCCTCCGCCGATGACGGCCAACCATAACCTCGATAATCGCTGGTCTTCAAAGACTGCATCTGGACATTTCACAGATCAAGACCGTGACTCTGAAAACAATTGGTTTGGAAACACACCTCTTCCGTCAACGTGCCAATATCACCTGGAGTTGCCATACCCCTCAATCTCGGGCTGGCAGGTACACTCATTGGAGGCATCCTTCCAACACCACCACCGAAATAATCTTCTTCTCCCTCCGCATCAACGATAGGTTCACCGTCCGGCCCGTAGAATTGATCTGGGTATGCCCTCCGCAACGCCAACTGCCGGGCTTTACTATACTCAATCCCAAGGTTCTTCCAATCCAAGAGAGGACTCAATCGCTCGACACGGTTGCGTTGGTTGATTCGTTGACGACGCGTCTTGTTGCAGAAAGAGAACATGTAGTCAGTGAGCTGGTTGACGGAATCTTCAACAGATTTCATCCGACGATCGACGATATAACAACCCTCATCTTGGGGACGTTCAATAAGATCTTGCAAGAAACAGCCGAAACCAGACAAATTCGTTGTAATGCTTGGAATTCCCATCTAGAGTCACTTTAATTGAGTTTTGTTCAAAATAAACAGGGAAGACCGAAGAACCTACTACAGTGCATTCTGCCGGGGTATATCCCCATGGCTCATAGTAACTTGGGAAAACCCCGAGATGGCAGCCGCGCACAAATTCCTCATAATCTAAGCCCAAGATTGGATTGTTTGAATTCAGGAAATCGGGATGGAAGACAATCTTGACACGATCATGGTCGTGGTTGAAGAGCTTGACCCTTCTTATCTGGTTCAATATAGGATCGTTGGCATCATCGACCATGTTGTGAGTTGTGATTGGAGGAAGTGAGTTTCGTTTGAGTGCGAAGATGCGGCGCTTCAGAAGAACAAGGTCTTCTGAAGAAAGCAATTCTTCCGGAGTGGGAGCGACAGTTTGATCACTATGATTTTCTTCAGCATAGCGTCGGAGCGATTGATGTACTCTTACTCACCCATGAACACGGGCAGCATGCTCGAATAGACGGGCTCCAACGCGATTTTGGATCTCTGTCACAGTGTCGCGGAGTTGTTTTGTTACTGCTTGGCCCTTCAAGGCCTCGATGGTGTACGAGTTCGTTGCGGCTGGCATGATGATAAAGGCGACAATAGTCACAGTTGATCCAGCTTTTTGAAGGCGATAGTTGAGGCCTTGAAAGCCGGTCGGTACGATACAAAAGAGTGAGCATAAAAGCACATACGGGCTAAAGACTCGATGAACATATCAACACCCTTGTTACGGTATTCGTAACGACCTGCAGTAAACATCTGAAACACTTTAAGATCCAAAAGATGATGATAAGATGGATACTCACATAAAGTGTGTTCTCTAGATCAAAGTCGTAATGACCGTAAAAATGGCCTCGTACGAATTCATTGATCTTCGCCTTGCTCGTGGAATGGAGATTTTGAAATTCGTGCATCGCCTGAAATTTGACTACGTTGAGACCGTTCGGAACTACACCATCAGGTTTTCGTTTGAGAAGATGTTCCGATTCATATGCAGTGATGTGGGAGACCGTTGTGAAGACATCAGCACAATGCGTGGCACTACGCTCGATGCAATACCGATGATAGATACCCCGCTTCCCGGCTTCGTGGTCTACATCAAAATATTGCAGATTGTTATAAAAATCCACCGAGCCTGCACATAAGTAGCGTCCGAGAAGCGTAGCATGAGTGGTGAAAACGGTCGTTACGTCAATATGCCTCTTCCTGCACAGAGGAATAGCAAGGCCAGCTTGCCATTCATGAAAGTGGGCCACCACGGCTTTATCCAGCTGGCGAGACACGTACTAAAGAGAATGAAGAATCAGGAAGTGACGCGTCATGATAGGCAACATATATCAGGGCTAATACGTACGTCTCCGAGAAACCAAGCAACTAGATAACCAAAAACAATGGTCTCATTCGTCTCATGATCATTGGGGGGACTGGGTATTCCGGCGAGGTTCCACAAGTCACCCTTCCACTCGTCTAATTTATGATACATGCTGCCTGTGTCGAAGAGCAAAACATGGGGTGCGCCCTCGATGAGCCATCGTCCGTATAAAGCTTTGACACCCTGGGATCTCATGGAGTCTAGTGCAGCAGCAAGATGAGGGTCTGTAGGTTCTTCGGATTCTACCTCCATTGGCGCGGTTTTGTAACTGAGGGGTCCAATAAGGCAATAACGGTCGCCATACTCTGAGACGGTGACGGGAACTTTGGTTTTTATGACAGTATAGATACCGCCGACCTTATTGGCGACTTCCCAGGCACATTCAAAGAGCAAAGAGTTGCGAACGTCGCGTTTGTCCGACATTGAAGAGTGGTGGTTGAAGACAAGATGCGAAATTATTATCAACATCCAACCCAGGAACGGAGAAGCGTCTCGACGTCATGAATTGCTTACCTCAGCGATATATCTGCAACGTTCGTTAGTTGGAGCTTGCGATCAGATGTAGATAAAAATTAGAATCTAAATACACGGCGCTAGTATGTACTATGTTCGCTGCAAGGTATTCTCGTTTTCAATGAGGCTCATGTGTTATATCGGATCATTACTAGTTTAGAGAGGTAGTTGTTCATACGGTAACAAGTTCATCGATAACGTGTTATCGACCAATAAAGGTTTGCCAAGTTGTCAAACGGCCTCAGCTTTTTTGCTCTTCAGATGCCTTTGGCTTCGGTTTGCTGGAGTCGGCGGAGATATCCCACCTCCCAAAAAATAAACTCCAACATGAATCAGAATCGCGCAAATTTAGATACATAATGGTGTCGCTTACTCAAATACTGCCATGGTAGTCCACTTTCGATTGTCTGCCTCAGGAAATACGAGCGAACGGGGACCATAAAAGACCTGCAAATCAGGTCAGAGAAAACTCGGGCAATAGGGAAGGATTGATTACCTCATCGTCAACCTCATCTTGCTTTCTCGGCAAACAATGCAAGAATCTCCAGTCGGGATTAGCCCCTCCTTCTTGACACAAAGCTTCCGTAACCTGGTATCCTTGAAAATCTTGAAGCCGCTGTGCCTTTTCCGCTTCTTGTCCCATAGAAATCCTAGGATGGGCGCAAGGATTAGTGCACAAAGAACGATACAACGACTGAAACCAATTACCAAGTATCAGTCACCACGACGTCAGCTCCTTTCACGGCCTCTTTAGGATCTTCTCCCCACCAGATACCTTTGTCACATCCGAGCTCTTCTACTCGCTTCCAAACTTCAGAGGGAGCCCGATACTTTGATGGAGTAGCCACCCTAAGCGAGTGACCGAGTCGTGGATAAGTCACAAGCATGTCATGCAAAACATTTGCACTGTCCCCAATATATGAGATAGTGAGGGGACGAAGCTCTGGCAGAGACATAACTTTCTCGCGTTTACGCGATTTAACAGTGGTTTGCATATTTTTATATTCTAAAGTACTATCAGCCTGAGAGTCGGGTTTTGCAAAGAGATGTGAATGTTCATGTAGAGTGAGAAGATCCGCGAGTATCTGAGTGGGGTGCCACAGAGAAGACAATGCATTAACGACCGGGACGGGGGAGTATCTTGCGAGCTCCTGGACACTAATTATTTCAGCCGTTCCACTAGCAAGAAACAGAACGCTCCCACCTCTATCTCTTCGTGTGCGCCAACGCGGGCAAAGATTCCTTCAGTCATCCCGCCAATTACACGCGCTGTATCCCTAGGTGTTTCATTAACACCCAGTTGAATGTCCTCTTTTCCGAGAAACAGCGCGTTGCCACCTAACAAAGATACACTTGTCTCTGCAGCCAGCCGCGTTCGCGTGCTTCTTTTCGAAAAGAGCAGGGCGATGGTCTTACTAAAGAGAGATTGTGA
The DNA here is from genome assembly GCA_027921425.1 of Lentinula novae-zelandiae. Taxonomy (NCBI): domain Eukaryota; kingdom Fungi; phylum Basidiomycota; class Agaricomycetes; order Agaricales; family Omphalotaceae; genus Lentinula; species Lentinula novae-zelandiae. The sequence goes on along the minus strand of MU823962.1, from coordinate 1,986 downwards.
AGGCATCCTCAGCTGCGTTTTTTTCGTAGGCTTGTGGGATTGGGGCTCTAGCCATGGCTTCGAAATTTGCTTGCAATAAAGCGAATGTGCAAGTAGGCGGTTAATCTGAGGGACTGAAAGGTCCGCCAAAGTCATGAGATGTTGTTTCGCGGCCATGAGATGAGGAAAAAATAGTCGACTCGTGGTCCGAGGTTCTGAGTCAAACACTGTGGGGAAGAGGGCGTTTTGGCGCCTCCAAAATCCGTCCATTATCCGTAGATTTTTACCAAATATTGACCGATTTTGGGACGTCGAAAAGTTTGTATAATTCTCAGATAGCCGGATATAGAATATAAAGCTCATATTATGCGGTTATTCTAAGTAATCTACCAATAAAAGTGAGGATATAATAATGAATTTGTGCCTCGCGATTGGTTAATATTTTCGGCAGCCAAAAATTTGAAACAATCCTAACATAACCTACCAGCGAATATGAGGATCATATTCCAAGCTTATTTAAAATAATCGTACAATATTGTGCCATGGGTTATTTGAAATTTTCACAAGATATTCAACTCACGAAAAACATGAGGTTTTTCAAAATAACCTCGCCGCGGTTATGCGTACCCGATGTCGGGACATCGAGATGTCGAGACGTCGTCGATATCGGGACATCTAGACACCGGAACGTCGTCGATATCGAGACGTCGAGACACCTGAAGGTCGTCGATTTTAATATGTCCGAACGTCGAAACGTCGCTGGTAGATGAAGGTGAGAACTTCGTCTTGCGAATGGTTGAGATAGGAAGTTCAGAAGTGAATGGAAAACGGAGGGAATTGTGGCGAGGATAAGTAGCAGCAGGGAAAACGTGGAGGGATATACTGGGTAAAAAAGTCAGAATTGGACAACGAGGAGTTTTCAGTTCAGATAGGGAGCAACTGTTGTCATCATTCTCGAAACAATGGCCAACGGAAACAGCCCTAAGAACTGGTAGGTTTTTTTATCACAGTTTTGAAGTCCCTGACCGAAGAATCCAACGTAGCCATTGAACGACCGTCTACATATGATGCCACTCTTTGTGGAGATGGCGTTTCCCCTTTGCTGAAGATATCTCCTGGTCTTATGCACATTGAAAACATATCTTTACAAAGTTTGGCTCGTTCTAATCGTGGTGTCAGTGTCACTGACCTTCGAGAAGCCCTCGAAGGAAGGAGCAGTATGTCCAATCCTAATTTGGCGAGACGATCAGATACGTTCTTGCGAAAGTTTGGTTTGCCATTGGTAAAGAATGGGGATCTACCGAGCTGCAGGCCATTTCCGAAAAGGTTCTGTTTCTACACTTTTTTCCTCTCTCGCGCGCTAAACTTACTATCTTCAAATAGGCTCTCGCATCTCTACCACCTTCATCATTTCCACTGGACTCCCAAGCAGCAGAAATAGGAATATATCACCCGCCCCAGAATCCAATTCCTGTCTCTTCCATTGATTCCATTCCCAGGTGGTCGGGTGTTGATACTAAAGCGGTTCTTTCGGTGTTGGCTTCGGACTCTGGCGTTCAAGAAGACAAAGCAAGGAACATACCACTAGATCCAATGAACAACCTATCCCCTCTCATCCAGCGCAAGAACCTCCTGACACCAAATTGCACACCGAACGCGCTGGATGAATACGAACCAAATCCATATCGGGCATTGCTAACAACACCTCCTCCCTCTTCTTCGTAACCCACACGTCCCTCCTTCCGAGCCGAATCAATCATCATATGTCTACCAGCTGCCGAAACTCGGGTTGGGTCGGCATTCAGTGGTGTTCAAAGTATGAGTGCAGTAGGAACACTTCGAGCTGCCGAGGTGTTGAGGAAGGAAATTGTCATGAAGTCTCATGATGCACCCTTTGATGCGCCATCAGCGGTGTGTTCCCATCAATCTCTTGTGCAGTTCAGTGATCTGTCCTGCGAGGACCTGTTGGTTGGCAGCAAGCTCCTTTAATAGTTGGGCAAGATCAGG